>CAIGRS010052918.1:0-13987 GCA_903798395.1 Fraxinus floribunda | reverse complement strand
GATAGTGGACGCTTAAAGTACATGATTGAAAATCAAGCTTTATTGTTAACCTTCAAAATAAAGGATGATGATCATAATACTTTTGAAGATAATGCCAATGAAGAATTGACATTAAAATTATTGGTAATCATTCATCTCCTTTTATTTAAAATGTTCTATTAGTAGATAACCTTTAACGCGATCCACTTAATTTTAGTTAATTATGTGATGCATGTTATCATATCAAATAAAATTCTTCCAAGTGCATTATTGATGATACTATATTAAAAGGAGTGTTGTTTATAGGAAGTCCAAATAAGGATGTTTATGTCATAAACATTGAGTTTGAAAAGCGAAGAAGCGTTGTAAAGGGTTGGGTTGTACCATAAGTCAATCAACATAGTGAAAAGGCCTTGCTCATGCCGGATAGTTTTGTAGTGGAGGACGTGGATAATTGCTTTGGATCGAACCTCTACAATTGTATCGTTTGAAGCCTCTATCTCTTTTACTTATCGTTTTTATATTTGTGCTTATTATTTGAATTAATCTATTTAGTCTTTAGTTGCTTGAATCTAGATTAATTCTTCGAAAAAGCTTTAAAAATCAATTTACCCCCCTTAGTTTGTTATTCTTTGGCTTTCAGCTTTTACCCGATATTGAGCTCACCACTCTTGCCTTTTACTGCTCGTCTCCTTTTTCACTAGCTCGAAAAATAACCAATCTCAATCAAACGAAACATAACTCTCGCAGTGAACACCACCACAAGCAAAAGTTTTCAGATAATCAACAAAATTTGCACGGATTGAGGTAATGGACTCAATTTCATGAAAAGAAAACAAAATGACTCAATTTTTTTTTTCCTGTTCTATTTTGCTTCTAAACGTTCACAAGATGTAGAGACTCATTTTCTTCTCTCTCTTTTTCGTCTCTGTTTTATTTTGTCTTTTTCTTTTTGACATTCTTTTTTTTATCTCTCATTTTTAACGGAACTCAATAAACAACAAAATAATTAATTTAGGGCAGTTATACGACACAATTATACGAAAATAATGACTCAAAATCACGAACAGTAAAACTGATTTTTTTTTACTCAAACAAAGTTTTATCAACAAAAATTAAATGAATAGATGACCTAAATTCTAGAGCCAAGCTCTGATACCAATTGATGTAAACCCAACTAAGAATCAATCATGAGAACCCACGAACAAGATGAAACAAACCCAAGAAAGCTAGAAATCACGTCGCGCAAAGATCAGTCTGACCCATACCAAGAACTGAGAATATACGTAAGAAATCCTACCCGATGATTACCCGAAACACGAACCGTGAAGTGGAAACGCCACAAAAGGATTGCGTGACCTTTTGATAAGTTCAAGTTAGAACTTTAAGCCAACAAAAACATGGAGGAATAAAACTCTCAATTAATTGAATTCTCTCAGAAATAATTATCAAAGTATGTCCAATATAAAGACTTAATATCCTATTTATATGAAATACTCTAAAAATCGTAAAAGGAACAAAATAGAGTCCAAAATATGCTAAAATATGTGAAAAATCTAGAGCTTTAGGGAAATAAGAAAACTGTCAAAAATCTGAAAATCGAGTCTCAATTTAAAACCATGCGACTGCATGGTATATTTCCTTGAGGTTGCATAAGAGACTCTAATTTTCCCTTCTACTTTCAGTAAGTAACCATGTGGTCGCATAGCTTGTAGAACCATGCGGTCGTATGGTTCTCCAACTTGCCTCCATGCTTCGTCTCTTGGTTCCCGCACGTTCAAGCTCGTTCCGGCCCTCGACCCCAACATGGAACTTGACCGTAAGTTAGTTAAATTCAATATTTTGTACTTCTCTACCCAACTAAATGATTGCATGACATCTTCACCTCAATTCAATCTCGAACTTGTTCGTATCTTCATCTCAATGCTCATCGAACCTTCGTTCGCTTGATGATTTTTTTGAGTCACATCACTATGACTTCCTGATCCTTGTTTTCATCATGGTCGATCTTTTTGTACTCCTTAATGTAAGGCAGTTGCTTGGTTGGAATATTTATGGTGAAGCTTTTTTTCTTCAACTTTCAGGATTTTCTCACTCTTTTCAAAATTCGTTAATGCTCATCCAATTGTTATGAATAATCTTTTTTAACATGTGTTGAGCTGATATCAAGAATGATGAAATCGGGTGGAAAGAAAAGACCTCCAACTTTGATGAGAATATCATATACCATTCTATAATGATACTTGAGTGTTCTATCAGTCAATTGTAGAATTATTGAAATTGTTTGAGGATCCTTCAATCTTAATTTATTGTAGATAGACAAGGACGTTATATTAATACTTGATTTAGAATCCATTAAAGCATTTAAACTATGTGAACTTCCAATAGAGCAAGATAAAGTGAAACTCTTTGGATCTTTCAATTTAGGAGGGAGCTTGTGCTGTCGGATTGAGCTACACTCTTCAATTAATGCCAGTTTTTCATCTATTGATGGCTTTCTCTTCTTGGTTAACATTTCTTTCAAAAATTTAGTATAATTAGGAATTTTTAGAATGTTGTCAAATGAAAGAAATGTTGATATGACATTGTTTGAGGGCATCTAAGAACTTTTTGAACTACTTTTCCAACTTATTGTTCTGTACCCTTTGAGGGAATCAGACTAGAGACGTGTATTTATTGGCAGAAGTGATTGCCTTAACATGTTGACTTTTGACTATTCTTCTTGATTAACCTTTGTTGATACTTCAGACCGACCCACTTTTCCTTGCATATGGTAGGGACCTAATTCTCCCCGGTCTCTTTCTTCTTTATAGTGATTTCCTGTAGTTGAACTCCAATTCTCGTTGTGATAACCTGAACATGTTCCTCTTTTGGCTACCTTCAAAGCCTTTGAGGAATGGCTTACGACACATAAGCTCGATTCTTTTTCAGTGTCACTTTGTATGGTATTCAGTGTTCTATTGAACAATGCAGCTGCTAACTCCTCAATTTGAATTTCCAATTTTTTAATTGTAGCTTCCTAGTTCTGAAAATTAGTCTCACACTTGGCAATTTACTGAGCTACTAATTTTTCCAATAATGGCTTCTTCTCTTGTTGTTGCTGAAATTCGAGTGGGCTGCCCTAAATGTAATATCCTTGACCCTGATTATTAATTCATGAGAATTTTGAGTTCTTACCCCATCTTAGATTACAGGTGTTAGAGTAAAGTTGTTCTGCTACCTTTAAAAATTTGTACATATGTACATCGTCAGATTGATAAAAATGCATGAAGGCAAAAGGAAAACTTTTAGTTATATGATCTATCCTGCGATCTCCACAAACTGTTGTTGATTGGTGCACCATGCTCACATTCTAAGTTAGATTGTCCAATTTCTTTGTTATTACTTCCATTTGGACTGCCAGTCTATAACTGCATCTATATTGTGAATACTTTTTTTTCTTGGAGTTTGTCTTTCAGATGGCCACATAGACCGATTTTTTGTAATTCTTTAAAAAAGATCTAAGGCATTGTCTAATGGCATATCCATTATTGATCCTCTAGCAGAAGCATCGGCTATGTTACAGTATTCAGGTTGTGGGGCTAAATAGAATATGTAGATCTTATCATTTTTAGGAATATCCAAATTATGGCACATTCTGAACTAATTTTTGAATCTTTCACATACTTTTGGATAGTTCTCGATGTCTTTTGGCTTGAAAGTATGGAGTTCATTTTTGATTTAATGGACTTATGAAGGCAGGAAGAATTTCAAGGTGAACTTCTGCACCATGTCATTCCATGAAACGATGATCATTGGAAGTAGAAAATGTAGCCATTCTCGTGCGCCATCCTTTAAAGTCGAGGGAGTAGGATTGGTCGAAAGGCGTCTACTAACGAACTTTCGTGACTGAATATTCCACAAAGCATTAAGAAGGCATGTATATGTTCATGTGGATTTCAGTTGGTCTTTAAGAGAATCCGATGTCCTGATAATTTTGAAACAAGATGATGACATCTAGAATTAAATTCCATTCAGAAAATATCACATTAATTTTCCCACTGGTAACAACCAAAAGGAAACAGAAATAACACTGAAAATCTTCCCTTATTATTATCCTAACATTTCTTCTGTGTGAAACCAAATTCAACTAAACCTCAACGGGTGGCTTGGTAGACAGTAGCTATCGCACCAACAACTTCCATCCTACTTTCTCTAACTTCTTCTTCCACCCTCATTCATACCAAAGCCAATTTGCAGCTGCATCCTCACAATGGGTACCATTATCGACCCTCCCTCCACAGAGCATTTAGTCCCAAAGTCATGCTGCCAAGACCGTTGCCACGGCAGTATTGCACATCGCCCATAACCCTGCTTCTTTTTGTCAACCTAATTTGTAAACAATGAAGAATCTTATGTTTGTAATTACATTTCAATTTACATTATAGTTATGTAGTTGACCCCGTTTTTATTTCACCTATCTTTATGAACGAGAAGCAATTAAGTGACAGTAACATGCTAATTAACGGTAAACTATTTCATATTTTCTTATGTGCGTTGATGTATATTATCAGACAAATAAGCAAAGTCTAAAATAGAGAGTAAGGCCAGATTCCGTCGAAAAGAGTTCATGTTTAAACCAACAACTGGAAAGTCGTTTTAAGCAGCATAACAATATGAATTGAAATTCCTAAACAAGAAACACACCGCAGTCCATCAATCTACTTGTAGAATTCCATGACCCGATTGTTGCATACAGAACAGCACAATCTTATGCCTGTAAATCCCGCTCTCTTCGCTAAGGCAAGAAACTCGACTTCCGATCGCTCCTTGCCCCCTGAATTTTGAGCCATCATAATCAGATCAGATTGGCTTAGACTAATCACAGAGCTACTAGTGTCGGGGTTCACGGGAAGAATTGCCTCAACAACAATTGCCTTTCCATCTTCAGGTAGAGCCTTGTAGCAGTTTTTAAGCAATTTCAAACAGTGATCATCACTCCAATTACGTAATATCAACTGTCAAAAAGTAGTTACCTAATTTAGATACAATTTCCGTGTTTGGTACCGCTAAAAAATTTGATTAAAGTATAAGTTAAAGTCAACAATTAATTTTAACAACATATTTCACAGGATCTACAACTTTTCATTCATACATTCCATCAACTTTTATCAAAATCTACTAAATCTGATTTTAATCTCTATCAAACAAGGGCAATATCTTCAAGAGTGATAAACAATCTACAGCATTACATGGTAAATAAAGACGAATACCCTGAAGACACGTTCATTTAAATCATTTAAACTTTCAGATTTATTTAATATTTCTTTGTTTTATACTTTTTAATATAGGAAACAACGCATCACATATTTTACACTTGTTCCAGAGGTATCTCTAAGCTCCGTCTGAGACCAATTTTTGGGGAGAAATACATTTTGAAATAGTGAATTTTTTTATTTTTTTTTTTGAAAAACGTAGTTAAAAAATAAGAAAAAAATTTCAATTTACGTATAAAATTATTTTATAGGAAAATGTATAATTGAAAATGATTTTGAAAAAAAATAAATTTTTGGAAGCATGAAGGCCAAACGTTGGCTAAGTATTTGTCAAAATATTTAAATAATATATAAAAATGTGATATCACACATGACTTGATGGAAACATAACATTAAGCATCTGTTTGGAAGAGATTAAAATCAAATTTTAGTAGATTTTAATGGGTGTTTGGTAGATATTAAAATTAAATTTTTAGTAGATTGTGATAGAAATTTTAAAAATGTGTGATTGAAAAGCTGGGAACTCATGAAAGATTTAATTAATATTGATTGTTTGATTTTGACTTAGATTAAAATCTGAAACAAACAGAGCCTTAATAAAAATTGGTGAAAAGTGTGGTTGAAAAGTTATGGGCCCCATAAAATTTTTAATTAAAATTAATTGTTGACTTTGAATTGAGATTTTAATTGAATTTTAATCCAAATCAAAGAGGGCTAAGTGTCTTGAACAGTGTCGGGTGGGGTCCACAAACACCATTATACATACATAAACAACATTATATCATTGCATCTTCCACAAATAAAAAATTAATTATCAACGTGGAAATTTTCTGCTTACTTTCATGAAAATGGCATCTCCTCCAGGAACACTTTCAAACATGTCTCCTCCAACATGTTTGACACCTGCATCCAAAACTTAACTTCAATTTTGAGCATTTACAAGCTTTTACTACTTAGTAAACGAGATCGAAAGAACAAAATCATACCAGGATAGGATGGTGCATCTCGTATAACATGTGGCAAATCGAAATTGATACCACTTATGGTGGGATATCTCGTCGTGATCATGTTGAGGGTGACGCCAAGACCCCCACCTACATCGACCAAAGTTTTGAGGTGGTCGAAACCTTTGTAGTGCTCAAGAATTTGTTTCATAACAAAAATTGTATTATTGGTCATTGCCTTGTTGAAAACTTGATTGAACCTAGGATCCTTTCCAGTATATTCAAATGCATGAGTACCATGTACCTTGTCAAATGGAACACCTCCTTCAAGAACCGCATCTTTTAATTTGTACCTGTTATAGAGTTAAATCACATAAGTTGATCTTGTAATCTGAACAAGTTAAATATATTCCAAATCACTCATAGTTTTTAACATGAATCTTTCGATTCATCCAGCTCAGTTACTGTCTTAGGGTAATCTCATAATAAAAAAACTAACCAGCTGTCAATGAAGACCTTATCCTGAAGCAAGGCCATGAGAGGACAAAGTGAAACTCCATCTTCATTCTGCACGAAGTATTTGGCGACTGGTGCCAGCCCATAACGTCGTTGGCCATCGCTGACGGAGCAAGTAAGCACTGAGTAGCTTACGAGGAGCCGAAGCATCCGGTCGAGCATGGCAGGTGCATCGGAGTTTGTATTCGGCATATGGGACGCAATCTCGTGAGGAGAAATTTGTGCATCAGGACCGGCTTTGGCAAGAATTTCGAATACATTCAGTTCCATGGCTGCATTCAACACCATGGGTAGCACAGAAGAAAACACGAGCTGCATTGCATATGGGAAGCGTTTAGATTCTTCATCATCATGGGCTGGGGTTTTTGTCAAAATCTCCATGGAACCGTGTTCTGCCATTGATAATGCAAACTGAAGTGGAAATGCTTGCCAAAGTTTTAGTGGAGTCCAGAGTAATTGTTAATGTTATTATTTATAGGTGAAATAATTGTGTTCTACAGTGGATATTGATATTTTATTGAAAAAGTAGGGACAATTAAAATGTCCTTACGAAGAAAAATAAAAATTTTCTACGATGAGATATAACTTTTTCATAAATTATAAAATAACAAAATTGTCATAAACAAATAATGAATTCACAGGTTAGTGGAAAGAAAACTGTTAGGTATGATACGGCTGTTAACTATGAAAAAATACATTTTTAAGTATCATTTTTCTTCTTGGATCAAAAGAAATAAAACGAACAATTTTGATGTTTATTTTCTTTCTTTTAATATGATACGTTCGTCTTTTGCAAGAAGAAAAAGAAAAACAAAACCCCCGGGGCACAGTCAAGGTGGCAAAGAACGGACATTGCTGGACTTTCAACCTCAGGGTCGGGAGTTTGATTCCTGGTTGGAGCAACTGAGTGATGTNGACATTGCTGGACTTTCAACCTCAGGGTCGGGAGTTTGATTCCTGGTTGGAGCAACTGAGTGATGTAATAACCATTCTTGGTTGGAGCAGCTTGGTGATATAATAATCATGGAGGAGACTCCCTTGGGGTCAGGAGTATAAAAGGTGCACGGACCCTGGTCAACTTGGATATAATCCACGGTTTACCTCCGCCAGTTACTGAGGGGCCGATGGCTGGTGGTCCAGGATATAGTCTGGTGTAAATTGGGAAACCTGTGTATCAAAAAAATAAAAAACCAGAAACAATAGTAAATATAGGATGCCAAGGAAACTCTGTAACGAAGTTTTAAATTGGAGAAAATGACCAAATGAATATTAAGATATAACATTCATTTAATAATTAATCTTGAGAGTGTATAATGTTCTACTGAAGTGATATGCATATTATTTTTTAGCTATGTTTCACTTGAATTATAAAAAGCAAATATTTATGTTTAACTTTTTGTTTAAGTATTAACTTATCATTAAGAGAACAAATTAAACTTTAAATAATATTATTAATTTTCATCTATTTTGACGAGGACATTTTAGGTATATCAACCCAATTTTATACGAGATATGACTCGAAACTTGTCAAGGGTGAATGTGATACTTGATAAGTGCGTTTTCTACACACTTATATATGTCACAAAACTTGGATTATTATGGAAAGTAAATGTTAATAAGGCTTAAGTCTGTGTAATTTGTATTTTGTAGGCTAAAAACGATGAACGTGAAGAAAATTGGGAAAAACAAGCGAAAAAAAGGTTAAATCAAAGTTTGATGACTCAAGTACAAATATTGAAAAGTAGTGTCGATCTCACGATGAAGAATTGAGAGTGTTAGACATAATTTAGATGAGGAAAGAAGTCAATAGGATGAAATATAGTCGAACTACTATCATATATCAACTTTCAGCCGAAAAAATTATGATTCGAATTTTCAATTTTAGATTGAGACCCATTTTTGGCATAGAAAACGTTCGAATTTGAAACTTATACCTCTGGAATATTTGTAGCCCTTTGAGTTAACTTTTCAACGCATTTTGAATCGACTCAATCGAATATCGGGAGAGAAAGATATTCGGACTCAAAATGTCAACTTTATTACTTGTCAATGATCCGTACACTTGCAAAAGTTCACATTCAAAATATATTTTCGTGTGACAATACTCAAACTAAGAAATATGTGAGGTTAGTGTGATTTTTAAACTTAAGAGAGTGTCTCTAATTTATCATAGAAATCTTGATGTGTTTATGATATTTTCTCTTTATTATTTTGTTAGATATTTCAACTTATAAATGTTATAATCATGCAGCAAACAAAATCCTTAATATAATCTACTATAAGAAATCGTTAAGTAATTAATTAAATGTACTCGTACACAAAAATAAAGATAAACAAATTTTGTCCCTGTCAAAATCTTATTTAAAGTAAGGTTCAATGACCGCAGATGAAATTGACGACAATATATAAAATATTTGAATAAAAATATATTTTAACTCCACGAATAATAAATATTTATTAAGAATAAATACCTACTTTTTTCAATATTATAAACTAATAAAAATTACTTCAAAAATAAAAAAAAATTTAAACGTTTCTAACGATGCTCTAATCCTAATGATATTATTTTTTAATCTTGGATTCGAGATTGAGTCATTGAACTTAGATGCACAACTGGAAAAACGTGTTTTTCCAAAATTATATTTTTTAGCTCTTCATATTTGGAGCAATAACCTTACACGTTACTATCTCTACAAATTCGAAAACGTTATAATTGATGATTTTGGCTCATATAGATAAATTAATAACTGGTTGGTGGGTGTGGGTCCTGTGAATTATGGAGGATTAATGCGTTCTTTAAATAATCGGTTTGGTGGTCCTATGAATTAAGAATTGATTTTTGAAAAGGAAAAATAATGTATGCTAATGGATGATTTTGGCTGTTACAAAAGAATTGATGTTTAAATTAATAACTTCTTGTTTGCCGTGTTTTTGTGGAATTATTTTGATCAACCCATCCATAACATGAAATTCACATTGTGAACAATGAATGTATAATTTCAGGGAATTGCGTTTGCTAGAGAAAATAGTATCAATTACTAATTTTCTATTCTGGGATCAAAAATCAAGATATAGTTTTCTTTAAAACAATCTAACGTTAATGAAAATAAGTTAAGACATCGTTATAATTGTAGCCTATATTATTGATATACGCACTAACAAAGATTTTGAAGGTTTTCAAAGTCTTAGTGATCTCGCAGAAAAGTTGATTGTAATGATAAAAACTAGGTGTATCCATTAGTTTATAGGCTTGTAACATTGGAGTTAATTCTTCTCTTTACTACTTCTATAGTAGCAAGTATTTTTTGCAATAAATATTATTAAAAATAAATTGCATAATCGAACGGGAGATCAATGATTGAGTAATAGTTTGGTGGTGGTTCGAACAATTTCTGCAAGCTTATAAGGTCGTTGATAAGTAATAGATATGATCTGTTAAAATTATCGTCCCACAAAAAATAAATCTCAATTTGAATGTACTAGTCATGTATTGAGTTCGAAATATGTTACACAAAAGAGTTTTGATCTTTGAAGTTAGTCTAAAATAATCTAAGAAATATGATAAAGCATTGTTTGTATCAAATTATGATGATTGTATTGGATTTAGAATCCGTCTATTATTATCCATTTCAATTTTCAATTATGTAATTTAGTTTCGTACACTCGTTGTTGACAATCGATAAAGTTGAGGTATTTAACTTTCTTTTTTAAAATAAATTAATCTCATTCTAATCACGAGCTGATTCTATTTCTAATCCGAATTCGAATGATTAGAATGCATTAAATTTCAAATTATCTATATGATTGTACAAGTCATACTATTATTCCTAACATCTATTGTCCGTGTGTTAACATTATTGCATTCTAAATTTATTGTGAGTCTTTCAACACTATAATTAGTAACCAATTATCTAATTGATGACCAAACAATTAAATAATGTAATGAAAATGTAAAATTAATTACCATATCCCAAAAAAATGCAAAATTAATCAAGAAATATTAAACTACTAGTTTTGAATTAAAATAGATAAATAATAGGATTCATCTTCATCCAATACTATTACGGATCTAGCCATCATGATTTTGTATAATTTACAAGAATTATAAATAAATATTACCGTGATCATAAATGAACGTAAAAAAATCTTAATTTTCAATTTCAATGTTGAATTCTTCAATTTCTTGTTGTACTTGCAAAGTCAACAAGTGTGTGTGTGTGTGTGTGAAAAATCGTATAAAGCAACATAAATTCATAAAATAATTCAAATCCAGACCCTGTGTGTGTGTGTGTGTGTGTGAAAAATCGTATAAAGCAACATAAATTCATAAAATAATTCAAATCCAGACCCTCGGTGGTCAAATGTATCGCTTTTTTCCTCTCATGAGATTCACACCTCAAACTTATTCTTTTAAATATTTTCCTAAGGTGTGATGTAAATTTGAATTCATACATTAATCCTCATTCTCTTTAATTTGATTAGATTTTGATAATTGCAGTTCAACACATAAACAAATGAGGATTCTCTTTATTTTTTACTGCTTCAATCTCCAAAAATCAACTAAGTTAATATTACCATGTCGAATGTCTAATTCTCTCAAATAAGTGTTTGAGATTTAATCAAGGTATATAATATGTTTTCCGTTTATGCACTTTTTCAAGTTTGCTGTGTGTATTCCATTTCATACACTAACTTGATCTCTTTTTTGAGTTTTCTTTATGGGATTTTCAATAAGTGTTCTCATCGAAATTTTTTAATTTAGTTTCACAATAAGACAAGTTTCTTTTTCTTTTTATGTAATGATTAATGCAATTTCACTCATTATGATCTTCACCTAGTTTTCATCTTATTGGTTTTAGATAATCTACACAAAATTTAAAAAATATGAAAAACACATTTATCTTAATGTCTCCCTAAAACAGTTTAATCATCTCCAAACTATCATAGAATTGGTTTAAAAATGTATAATTAGTAAATGTTTGAATTTAGCATCTACAGTCCACTACTTTTTTTTAACTTATTCAAAATTTGAATTAAATTAATCGTTCATGATGCAAAATATGAATTTTGTGCGTAAAAATATCAAGTTTCACATGAATAAGCATAAATCCATCTAACATACAATTTTTCACAATTTATAGTCTAGCACATGGTTTCAAATATATGCATCGTAGTAGGCAAGTTTATCTAACACAAATAGGGTTCGACAAAACTCTCGAACCGAACTGAACCAAGCCAAGAGGTTCTTCATAAGTTAAATACTTGAACGGGTATTTGAATCGAGAACCGATGAGTTTGGTTTGAGTTTAAATATTTTATTTTAATTTCTTATATTGAATTAATTGAATTAATTAATTTTTTCTGAACAAATTAGAAAATTAACTAATTTAGTGATTAATGCTCCAACTGTCAAACCAAGGCCATGCCTAGCCAGTCCAACCCGACTTAATTTCTAAATTAAATATTTTGTTTTAATTTTTTGGCACAATTATTAATTTCATTGTTAGCTCAAGATCTAGATTTTTTTAAAGCTTTTATCATTTTCTTTCCAATTTCATACTTTTATTCGGTAAGCAAAGGTCCACTAACCCCAAATTATTTGAAGAATTGAAAACATACATCTACGTGTCCAAATCAAAGCTGCCAATTGTCGAGTCCGACTTTCCCTCTCTAATTGCCCATCGAAATTACGAATGAACATGTCATTAGTTGTATTTATGTAGTGTTGCTGTAAATGTTAAAAAATTTAATTATGGTACGAAATCGAATAGAATCGAACCCGAATGCTTCCATAATTATATTTTGATCCGACGATTTCATTTATTAAATACCCAAAAATTTTGATGTTGTTCGATTATCGTTAGAATCGAACCGAACCGAACCGAACAATGTCCAGCCCTAAACACACAAAAACATAATTAAAGTTGAAAATAATTATTTTTTTTATTTTAAATTTTTTTCTCACGAACAAGCATACAAAACAGTAAAAACAGATATTTGCATGCAAATAAGCACACAAAACAATAAATATAACATATTCTATGTTTCTCACCCTAAACTTATAACAGACATTATCCTTATCTAAAAATATAACGAGCAAAATATAAAAATTAAGAGCAAAAAAAGGAACTAAATACTCTCCTCGTATAAATATGCTAATTGTGGATGAACTGTCATGAAATTGTTGAACCACTTACTTTGTCTTTTCCCTTGTCCAATGTGTTTAGATAGTGTGTTCCTCCAAAATAAATAGAAATTAATCATTATATGGAACAATTTATAATAAATCCAAACGCAACCTAAAACAAAAATATGGGGCTAAAGATACCCTAAACTGCTAAAGTAATAAAATCTACTAATCCTACATTCTAGAAAGCAAAATAAATAAAAGGGAAGAAAATTGAATTGCCTCTTAATAAGCGCTTGTTTATAATTATTATCTTTGACTTTGATCTTTTGTTTATTCATAGCTTGAAAATAGAGTTTGCAGCCCTACATCGCCTGCATTGGCAGACATTCTTTGATTTATCTTTGGCCCTCCGGATTGTAGGGTTTCTATTGTTATCCCTCATTGTTTCAACCAATCCACCAACTCCTTTGTTAAATCTATGACTTCCTGATCCTTATTTTCTTCATAATCAATCTTTTTGCACTCCTTAATGTAAGGTGGTTTCTTAGTTGGAATATTTATGGTAAAGCTTTTTTTTTTTTTTTGCCACCCTCAAGATTTTCTCACTCTTTTCAAAATCCGTTAATACTCGTCCAGTTGTTAAGAACGGTCTTTCTAGAATTAATGGCATGTGTTGAGCATATATCAAGAATGATGAAATCAAGTGGGAAGAAAAGATCTTCAACTTTGATGAACACATCATTTACTATTCTATAAGGATGCTTGAGTGTCATGTCAGTCAATTGCAGAATATTGAAATTGTTTGAGGATCTCTCAATTTTAATTTCTTGTAAATAGACAAGGACCTTATATTAATACCTGATTCGGAATCAATTAAAGTATTTAAACTATTGAACTTCCTATAAAGCAAGGTAAAGTGAAACTCTCTGGAGCTTTCAATTTAAAAGAGAGCTTGTACTGTATGATTGCACTACACTCTTCAATTAATGTCAATCAGAGACGGAGATAGGGGTGGGCTACAGTCCACCCTTGCCCAAGCCCAACTTTTGTTAAAAAAAAAAAAAATTGGTTAAAGCCCAATTTAACCCACTGGTCCATTTGAAAAATTGAAAACTCAATTTGCAAGCCCAAGTCACATAAAATTAAGTGGAAATTACACAAAA
>CAIGRS010052907.1:1267-13316 GCA_903798395.1 Fraxinus floribunda | reverse complement strand
GAATAGTGATTTCAAAACTCACTCTTTTATTATAGGTAGAAAAGAGTACAGCAAAATTTTTGCAAGTTTCAACATATCTATTCGTGGAATAAAGCTATGGGTAGAAAGAGCAATACTACAAGCAAAACACCGGTGACTGCTCGAGTCACAGCCGTCTCACATGTAGGGCAGCAGGAGCGGGGCCCGCGATTAAAATAATCACATGTAGGGGCGGGGCCCACCGTTTTGTGAGAGTGCTGTGATCGGGGCTGTGAATCTCGGACTGTACAAATAGACAAATTTGGTACGAAATGTTCCACAGAAAAGTTACAGGATTTTAAAAAATGGAGTTGACGTGGCAAAGTTTTTTTTGAAAAAAAAATTGAAAATGACCCCANAAAGTTACAGGATTTTAAAAAATGGAGTTGACGTGGCAAAGTTTTTTTTGAAAAAAAAATTGAAAATGACCCCAACAAAACAAAAACCGGGAAAGGCAAAGCCCTTCACACCATTTCCCTCTAAATTTCCCCTCGATTCCCCCCACTCAAAACCCATCCATCTCCGGCCAAAATCTGGTGAACCGAACGGCGGGCAACTCCAAAATCCGGTGAAGAGGAAAGCCGACCGCATTGTTCCCGACAATAGAGCCATTATATCAACCATTTCTGTGGAACATTTATGAATGGTAGACAAAGGTAGTTTCTTTCTTGCTATTGTGTTCGGCCAGCTGGGTTTCATAAATGTGATTGTGCGTAATATATATTGTGTTCGACCAGCTGAAGCATTTAGACTAAGTCGTAGGGGAATGACCGGTAATTTATAATCTTTGAAGATACTGGGACTGGAGCAAGCATTTAAACAAAGCTGTGTTTAATTTTTTGTCTTTGAAGAGTTGTAATCTTTGGGAAGCTTAGTTTGACATGGTATATCAAAGCTTTAACATAGCGTAATTCATTTTCCTTCGGTTCATTGCTGTTTTTATTTCACTCAAACATTGCACAAATTATTGAGGACGAATTTCAGTTTAATACTTTATTCATCACTTGCATTTAGCCATTGTTGAATTTCAGTTTATAAAATGTTTGTTACGAAAGATTGGGTCACTTTGTTTTCACTTTTTATAAATAGTAAAATAACTTTTTATTCACATACTTATCATTTATACATCAATCCTTTTTATTCTATTCAGGAAAAGAAATTATAGAAGATGAGAATCATGAATTGTTGCTGGACTGTGATAACGAGAACGCTGTGAACAATTTGAACATGTTGGACAATGAAAATGTAGGAGGAGATGACGCGACTGTGCCTGAGGTTGGTATGATGTTCACTGATGAGAACGAAATGTTGGACTTCTACAAAAGATATGCTTATGCCGTAGGCTTCCCAGTGAGAAAAAGGAATTCAAAAAAAGGGGACGATGGAGTTATGAGGTATGTGACGTTCACATGTGGTCGTGAAGGTCGAAGAACATTTTCTACAGGCGGCTCCTTAAAGCCGCAACCAACAAGTCAGACAAATTGTAAAGCAAGAATATCTGCATCTTTAGATTGTCTTGGAAGATTGAGAATTAATAAGGTGTACCTAGACCACAATCATAAAACGAGTCCTTCCAAGCCTAGACTGTATCGATGTAATCGGAAATTGAGTGCAACCGTGAGACAAAAGTTTGAAGTGAATGATGTGGCAGGAATCCCCTTGCACAAAAGTTACAACTTCGCAGTCGTGGAAGCAGGTGGATATGAGAATACGACTTTTGTGAAAAAAGATTGTCGAAACTACATTGAACAAGTGAGACGATTACGCCTTGGAGAAGGAGATGCCATCGCATTACAGTCGTACTTTTCAAGGATGCAATCACAGTGCTCGGGATTTTATTTTAGTATGGACATCGATGATGATTCACGGCTAAGGAATGTTTTTTGGGCAGATAACAGATGTAGGCAATCTTACAAGGAGTTCGGTGATGTTGTCACTTTTGATACTACGTATCTCACTAATAAGTACGACATGCCCTTCACCCCTTTTGTTGGTGTGAATCATCATGGACAATCTACACTGCTAGGTTGTGGATTGTTATCAAATGAGGACACGAGGACTTTTGTGTGGCTGTTCAGAACATGGCTTGAGTGCATGTATGGTGAAGCTCCTAATGGAATCATTACTGATCAAGACCGGGCAATGCAAAATGCAATTGAAATTGTGTTTCCAAACACGAAGCATAGATGGTGTTTGTGGCACATTATGAAAAAGTTGCCAGAAAAGTTTGGATACCATGTTCATAAAAGCTTGATATTTTCTGCTATACATGGATTGGTATATGATTCGGATAATGTTGAGGAATTCGAAGAAGGCTGGAGGTTCATGCTCGATACGTATAACTTGCATGATAATGGTTGGTTATCAGGTTTGTACGAGAATAGAGGTCGATGGGTGCCTTGTTTTTTGCGAACTACGTTCTGGGCTGGCATGTCGACGACACAACGAATTGAGAGCATAAATGCATTTTTTGATGGGTATGTGCATTCGAAGACCTCATTGAAGCAGTTTGTAGAGCAGTATGAAAGAGCACTACGAAATACGGTTGAGAAGGAGTTTCAAGCTGATTTCAAGTCATATTCTGAAATGGTACCGTGTGCAACAACTTTTGAAATGGAAAAACAATTTCAATCAGTTTATACCATTTCGAAGTTCAAAGAAGTTCAACAGGAGTTTACTGGAAAGGTATATTGCGACATCATATCTGAAAATAACTATGACTGTTTTTGGTCGACTTACGAGGTTTGTGAACATATTGTATTTCACGGGCAACGGAAGAAAAAAACATTTTGCTTATCATTTCGGAGGGATACATGTGAATTGATTTGTAGCTGCCATCTATTTGAATTTCGAGGAATCATATGCAGACATGCAATCGCAGTCTTGATTCGTAATGACATCACGACAATGCCTGAACGGTATATAACAAGGAGGTGGAGGAGAGATGTCGGTAGAGCACACACGAGAGTCGCAGTGAATTATGATGGCTTGACAAGTACTCCTGCACAATTGAGATACGACAGTATGTGTCAGTCTTTTTCAGAGTTGGCGAACCTTGCAGCAGATGATGAAGGATGGACACGTACAATCATAGATTGGATAAAATCGCAAGTACAAGCTTTACGGATGACAAAGTCAAGTGTTGGAAGCACTGTCCATTCACAGCATCATAGTAGCAGTGTGAGCATATTAGATCTGTCATCTAACAGAAAGGGCGCACCACGAAAAGCTCGGAGGAAAAGCCCATTAGAGTCCAGGGCAAAGAGAGTAAAGGTATTTTTGTCTATTAACATCTTATTTAATGGAGAATTTAAAACCAAATAATAGCTTTACTTGTCGAACTTGTAGGACCATAAATATAACTTTTGATTGTTATTTTTTTTACTTCAGTTTTTGCGATTTTAACCATGCTAATTATGTTACCATATGTGCTGTCTCAACAAAGATTGTTTGCCTGAAATTTTTTCCAGATGCTTAACAAAGAACATAAAAAGGCTGAAGATGCGAAGCCGATTGCTGTGCCAACTGCTACTGGACCTGAAATTGGGAAAATGTTTCCTTGAGAGTTGGCTTTTTTGTGTATGCTAGTTTGGTGGCAGAATTTGACATACATTTTCACTCAAGTCATGGATATCTAAGGAAAATCTTCTACAAAGTCATTTGGGCCGTGTGATGAAGTCACGAAACTGAAGGAAAATGTATGGGCTGCGATGAAACTGAAGGAAAACAAAAGTGTTCATCTTTCTAGCTAGACATGTATGTTTTGATAAATAACTTAATGTGGAACAAGTGCTTTTTTAACGACACTATTGTAAGCATTTGCTATAAAGTTTGAAGTTGTATACTTTAAGCTTGTGATATATATTAGTGTGAAAAGTCCTTGAATGATTTTCTGTTTTTCAATGGAGTTGTTGTGCTGATTGAGGGTGGTTCAGTTTTTTTGTATCCTTCAATGGCAGCCCTGGTACTCTGCCTGGTATCACTGGAAGCACTTGATCCTTCAACTATTTTGCCTGATTTTTTTGAATTGTCCTCTGATTTTTCTACTGTAACCTATTTTTCATTTGTAATCCATTCACTGTGGTCTTGTTTATTTCTCATAGTAGAGAGCAGTTGTGGACAGAATACCTTCAATACATTTAACTTCAAAAGAGATTTAACAGTCACTTTTGCTTCTTTACATGCATTTCATATCTTTGGCTGTTCATTGTGTAGGATAATTTTGGCTTCTCACTTATTTTTCCCCTTTCTGTGGTCTGATTCATGTCTAGATAAATGAGATTAACTTGAAAGGCAAAAAACCGTAATCCACTAAGCAAAGCCCGTAATCAAGGACAAAAGCCGAAGAAAATAAAGAAATTGTGGACAAAACAGAAATTCTACAAAATAAAACTTCAGTTAACAAAATGAAGATTTTCAGTTTCATTACATAACACCGAATCCTTTTATCACATGGTGAACAAAACATCCTTCGGATCCTCCCCGCTCATAGCAGCATATCCATGAGCATCAAAATTGATTTTGAATTACCACTATGCGAGCTCAAGTCTAGAAGCTTATCTTCCCACTGCCTCCGCAAAAACTACAGGAGCGAGCTGAAGAACATTTTGTACAGTAGCTCCACTTTTTCGGAAGCCTGTGAAGACATAATGGGAAGCTCATATATTTACAATGTGCACGTTAAAGGGAGTGAACGAGAGGAATATGAAAATATTTACCCTGCCGTGTATCTAGTTGCCATATTCTTTGCCATCAGTCTTGCTTTTTCAGCACTGTCCCCCGACAATCTCTTTAGTACAAATCCTTCACCGTTGCATTCAGAACAAATACCTGAACCTCCACAGTCTTCGCAGGTTTTTGTGGGAGTCTGCCAATTACAGAGTCAGAGTTGAATGAAAAACAGCAAAACAGAACAGGAGCAAGCAGAGAAATATAACTGACACACACAATAACAGTTTACACTCAATGTAATGGCTATATTCACTTGCCGTCGTGGGTTCACTAAAATCGAAAAGAAGTTAACAATAAAGATTTCACACCTCAGTTTTTGTCTCTCACACCAAACAGATTCCTTAACATAGCTTAGGAATCTAGGATGGCCTAATACGAAGATATAAATGCTGATATATCCTTATAACAAAAAAATTTGTCGAAGGGATAAGTGAACACGATAATTAGGTTCTATAGAGGCAAACATGAAAAGTGATTAAAAGTAAAAAATAAAAAATAAAATTAAGTCTGTTAGATAAAATAGATGACATGCAAAATTTTTAAATGCCAGTATCAATAGCACTTTTCATAAGATAATTGTCCTTTCATTAATCGGTATTCATATTCAACTTGAATTGACAGCGCTATGAAACGTTGTCTCTAAAAAAAAAAGTAAATATTTCTTTAAGGTGTACCTCAGTTACTTCAGAAGATTTTGTTCTTCTCCTAAGGATAGTAGCAGCAGCACCCACAACTGTGGCAGCAACTGCAACAGAGGCAACTGTTTCTGGTAGAGCAGACGATATTCTGAATGTTTCTCTAGCTTTTACTTTTACATTGTTGGAAAACAGAGAATCAACACTTCTCTGAAAAGCATTATAATCTATAAGCTTGAACCTCCTTTCTGCTTCAGAAAGCAAGAGTAATATCAGTTCTAATTATATATCGATCTGATTTAGTTGTATTTATGGCACGAGATTCTGTTGTTTAGTATTGTCTTTGGAACTTGGTAAGATGAACAGGGGGAACAAATTTATTGTAGATCTTTCATGAAATGTTATCGCACAGTTCAAAGCTACCTAAAGTACAAATAAAAATTTGTAAGAAAACACAAGAAAAGTAAATGAAACTGTTACTTTTCCAATCTTTTCACATGCAGCACAAATCCACCAGCTTACTGTTCCTTTTTCGATCTCTCGAACCATCAACCAGTTGAAGTGATAGAGAAAAAGGCAAGAGTGAAACATTGAACAAATATGGAATCAAATGCTACCTTTTGAATGATGGAGATTATATCCATACGAGTTTATGAGAAATACTGACTAGTTTCATTGAGGGGCAAAAAACCATTTTTATTTGAAAATAAAAATAAAAAATGATGGATATCTTTTCATTGATGAATAAGTTTTGCTTTCATAATTTACTTTGCTCTAAAAAACTGCCCAAAAAATTCTGTTTTCCAGTCTGTGCAAGTGCTAATTGCATTATGTAGCGGCATGTGGAGTTCATAAAGAAGGATTATTGTGCTTCATGCTACAAGGCATTGAAGACTCTCTGGCACAAAAAATGGCTTTTGGCCCCTTCGTCTTATGAAAATTACCAATATTAATTATCCGTATTTCACGAAAAAGGCATAATTGTCATATTGAATTGGAAAGAATAATGAAGTTATTTCCTGCTGTTAAGTTCAAAAACCATGATATACATATGGATTATAACATATACACAAGTAACTCATGAATCTCTTATGAGTTGCGGTTTTTTAAGAGTAACGAATTGGATAGGTATAAGTAAAACCTTGTTGTACAGGCCCGAGATAGAAAGTGCAAGTTTATAATGTCAACAATTTTGAAAGCCTATATCCATGTAAGGTAAATGTCTTTCAAAAACTCAAATGGTGGATCAACATAAAAAGGTACAGTCACAGTTGTGTTCGTGATCAAGTATTAACTGTACAGACGAAAAAGGAAATAGAAAGGTAACTGCATGTTCTTTGAAGGCATGGATATCAAATTTTGCCACTGCAAAGCAGAAGCTTTCAAATCAAGACCCTTCATTAGACATTAAGGATACTAACTGCAATTTCCAAATTTTCCAATTTCACTACCGTATGTTTTCTCAACTGCAATGTCCTAAATCATGTCCATCAATTGCCAATATAGAGTTCCCAATTGACTCCAAATATAAACACTTCATCATGCCAAATTGTGTAAAGCCTACAATTATACAGTTTGCAGATTTACCTAGTCCCCCTCTATAGAAAGGATTTTAGTGGGAGCCATTTTTCTTATGCCAGAGATAAAAGAGGTAACAGAATATTCTCATAATCTCCATCTTCACTATAGTAAAAAATCTGCAACTGGACATAGTTCTCACATTGAGAGTGAACCGCTAAATGTCGTGGTTATTAATCCATAACACATCCTGAGTCCATAACTTAATTTCCTACATTGAAAGACAGCAACTCTGTATGTATGCCTCTCCACCAGCATACTCAAGCCTCACTAAGTACTCACCTTTAATGAAACTTAATCCTGGTAAATTTTGCTTTCTCAAGGCATCCCCTTTCCAACTCGAGTTATATTCATGGCCTGGTACTAACCAAGACTTTAACTTTTATTAAAATTAAAACCAACCCCATCAAATTGTTCCTAACCACCAAATTAAGTGTCCCTCTTCTTGAAACACAATAAATTTCAATAATTAACTCTATGTGGAGCCCTTTTCTTGAAATCACAACCACTTGATGTAATTTCTTCTTTAAATCTTAGGACACCCAACTTTATATAATACTTAAATTCACACTCCATGAAAAACCCCATCAAGAAACCTACAACCATACTCTTTAATATCCATAAATGACTTAGAAAATTTCCCTAATAATAAATCCCTTCTAATCAACCACCTTTTGTTGAGTTCTTATTGCAATAAGCCAAGAATTTATCACTCCATCTTCTACACTGGTAAAAAGTTATATATTGATGCTACTTTCAACTACTAAAACTACCACCATTGATAATATACCTATGGATAATAGTGCATGAAATAGAAGATTTTCTAAAGCTAAAGGCTTTTCTGAAAAGAAAAATATGTGATTTTTTGAGTTTATTTACTTACTGTTAATAAATGAAGCAACCTGTAGAGTTGGAGTGTGCAACCCAAGCTCCATTTTCATTTATGAATGGATGGCTTAGCTTCTTCGGTTGGGTTTGTAATGAATTGATGCCATTTAGCATTGGTCGTCTGCATAAATTTTTCTTTGCAAAAATGCCCACCAAATTTCAAAATTTCCATTCTTTTTTTTAATTTTGTATTTTAGTTTCGTCTTTGGGAAAATAGTAGTAGAATTCATTATAATTGAAAATTATGAAAAGTATCTATTATAATATTCTCAAATTACTGAAAAAAATGAACTAACATAGTTCATTAGTGAAATTTAATTCAAGAATTTGTAATCGTGATATCGCAGACTTGAAAACAATATTTGTTCTTTTTCTATGTTAGCAAGTTGTACTTCCAAATGCAATAGGTACGACCACAAATTTGTAACCTGTTTTAAGTACTTCAACCTACTTTCCGAACAAGATAAGCCAGTAGCGTATTTCGAAGTTGTGTTTGTCTAATATAAAGAACATGTCTTAAATGTAAGCCTAATTTAAACATGTTTGTTAAGTTAAATTGGACCAAACTAGATAGTCTAAAGTAAAATTTTATTCATTATATTATCTACTATTATCTGGTACTGCTATCGGATGTTTGCTTAGTGCTTTGAAATGGGTCGTTTGGATGAGAACGAAATACATTTAAAATTCTGGTGATGAAGATAGAATTGTCTAAAATTGAAGGGACCAACCAAAAATTTTAATAAAAATTGTACCTTAGTGCTCAAGCATGGTCCCTCTTACCTGTCACTCCACAAAATATCACCATTTGATGTAAATGCGTCGTCTTTTTTATTTAAAGCACATATAAAGAGAAGTTTTGAAATTGGCAGAAATGTGCACCCACCGAACTAACTCATGCCCTTCTCCGGTGCACTCGGTACGTTGAATTAGACATTTTGATAAGATTAAAAAATAATAATTAATTTTTTTTTTTTTTTTTTTAGTTTTGCTATAACTTAACACTGATTCATCCGTCACTCGCATTATCGAAATTGTTAATTTTTATCCGTCACTATATCTTCAACATTGTTCCCATCTGTTGGTCACATCATCGAAATTATTAAGTTTCATAATGAAGGAGAAGAAGTCGACATTTAAGTTACAGTAAATACTTAGCGGCGATTGAAAAACAACGCTGAAACATTAATATACGAAATAAATACCAAGTGTGCATGGGTAAGAATTTCAAATTTCCAAGAATGATTTGGTTTCAATTAGCTGTGCTACTCACGAGACTATTTAAGTCCCCAATTCACCTCTTCTCTCCCTATGCCATATAAATCTGTCTTTCCACACAACACAAACATCACAAATAAAGAAACCTAAATCTCTCCAAATATGTTTCGAACAACATTAATTTTTCTTCTTTTGTTGTCTCCAATATGTGAAACAATGGCTAGGCATCATCCAATCTTGCCTAGTGCACCCTCTACTGCATTGCCATTAGGGTCCAAGGCTAGTGATTTTGTGACCTTAAAGCCATTGTTGAGTCACAAGCAGAGAGTTTTCCATAAGAAGGAAGTGAAGATTTGCAAGCCGAAAGGGTCGGGGCACTCATCTGCTCCAAGCCGGTATGTGAATTATCACACTCTTAGATCGATGAGGTGCTTTTCGGGCAGGGATTGAAGGATTAAGGTAACAAGGCCAGCCAACTTCTGAAGAACTAGCTACTTCTGAGAGTGATTTTTATGAGAATACATGGTTTTTGGCTCAGAAACTATAATTCATTTGTTCTTGCTACGAGTGATTTTTGTTGTAATATCGTCGATCGATATATTTAGTTAAAAATTAAAATTAAATATATAAATACGTCGTTTCAAACACATTAAACATTTGATCACCATTCATTTGTAAATATTGTGTACAAGTATGTGATTCGCACCTCCTATTTGTTGAAAAACTAAAAGACTTTAAAAATTTACTCTGCCACCAAAGTATGGTGGAGAAATTGAAGAACATTAACAACATTTCAACGCGTAATGGAGAAAATATTATAATTCATTTGATGAGTAGTAACTGCTGAACACAAATGCCATAAATCGAGTATGTACTCTTTAGTACATCTTTTCAACGCGATAAAATATTTTCCTAAATGCAAAACAACTCTTCCTATTGTTTTTTAAAAAAAAAAAACCTTTTCAAATCAGTTACTACGAGAGGAGGTTCACATTCACCGCCGTCTTGTAAGGTAGACTACTGTTGAGGATACAAAGGGGCATAGATTGACACTAATATAGCATCGATGTATGTCATGCCAATGACACAAAGGGTGCAATCGACACTAGCATATCCAATTTTATATATTCATAAACGCAAATGAAGACAGACTAGAAACCACGTGTTACGTCGAGGAACAACTCAAGCTTTAAGAAAAAATTCACCCAAATTTTCACCCTTCAAAATTTTGGTGATGTTAAAATTTGATTAAGGACATCCAAGGAAATAGGAAAATGAAATTGTCATATATTATTGAAATGCATCACAACTTTACTAGATAATGAACCAGAGGACCCACTGCTATCTGGACTAGTGTCATGTAAACGATTTTCGTCAAGAATCGAGTATAATATATCCAACTTATTAAGAATGCAACAAACAGATACGAGTATAACATATCCAACCCATTTAACAATTCAACTATCGAAGAAGCGACAGGAGGATAGAAGTTTTAAATAAAACAAGCAATATTGGGATATTGAGTTGTGCGAATCTAAGAGACATAAGTTCAAATATTTATTATTACCATAAACATTCATTATGACCTAAAAGAAGGTGGCAGTCCGCCGTCCGCGAAAATTTAGAAGCTTCATAGCTTTATAATTAATAACAGTAAAAGCAATACAAAGGTTCTTTCATGTCAATATTTATTTCTCATGCTTATTAGCAAAAAACGTCCCTACGTTTTACTCTAGTGTGCAAAACGTCGTCACATTTCAATTTTTTGTATTTCCACTCATATTTCAACGTTTCACGGTAGAAAACGTTATTTTCATCATTTTTTTAAAACCCAATTTCTCAATTAAAAATTGTAAAATGACAAATATACCCTCATTTAAATAAAACAAAAGAAAAAAAAAACAAATTGCAATCATACTCCCCTTTTTTTTTTTTTAAAAGAGAAGTACAAATAAATTAAATTAAATTAAAGAATCAAAAAAGAAAAGAAAAGAAAATCATTCCTCTTCTTCCCCCTCTCCTAGGGCTGGACAAAACTCTCGAACCGGAACCGAACCGAACAGTTCTTCATAAGTTAAATACTCGAACAAATATTTGAATCGAGAACCGATTATTTAGTTCGGTTCTCGGTTCTAGACCAGAAATCGAAGAATTGAATCTAAATAATTTTTTTAATTCTTATATTGAATTAATTAAATTATTTTAATTTTTCTAAACAAATTAGTAAATTAACTAATTTAGTGATTAATGCTCCAACTCCCAAGCCAAGTCCATCCCAACCCAATTTCTAAACTCAATTTTAAGAACCAATTCTAAATAATTTTTTTAATTTTTTATGTTGAATTAATTAAATTATTTTAATTTTTTCTAAACAAATTAGCAAATTAACTAATTTAGTGATTAATGCTCCAACTCCCAAGCCAAGTCCATCCCAACCCAATTTCTAAACTCAATTTTTTGGCCCAATTATTAATTTCATTGTTATCACAAGATCTAAACTTTTTAAAGTTTTTATCATTCTCTTTTCAAGTTCATACTTTCATTCGGTAAGCACATGTCCACTAATCCCAAATCATTTGATAAATTAAAATCCTACATCTACATGCCCAAATCGAAGCCGCCGACTGCCGAGTCCGATTTCCCCTCTCCAACTGCCCATCGAAGCTACGAATGAATATGTCATTAGTTGTATTTCTGTAATATTGTTATAAATGTTAAAAAATTAATTATGGTCGGAACCGAACAGAACAGAACCGAACCGAACCGAACCAAACTCGAATGGTTCCATAATTATATTTGGACCCGACGGTTCCATTTTATTAAATACCCGAATTTTTTTTAACCGAACCAAACCCCCCACCCCCATGCTCACCTTTACCAAGAACTGAAAATAGCACTTTTAGGTAATTCAAATAAGAAAGAAAAGTTGTCTTCTTCTTCTTCACCCCCCCCCCCCAACCCCCCACCCCCCCCCCCCCCCC
>CAIGRS010052889.1:0-10856 GCA_903798395.1 Fraxinus floribunda | reverse complement strand
TTTTTTTTTTTACAGATTTGTATTGGTTGTTGCCAAAAATAGTTTTTGACAACAAATCAAGCTGTCTTCCTGTACAAAATTTGTTAAAAATAAAAAATAAAAAATCATGTACTTGAATAATTATTCTACTTTAAAATAGTCGTGATTCTTAGAACCAAAAAGTAATTCTAAGCTAACCATTTTTCAGAATTTATTATGTTTATTTATAAATTTAGTGAATGTTTTTTATTAGATAAAAATAGTATGAGGATGAAACTTTTAACTTGCAAGCTTATTATTTTTATTATGGACAAGAGTGTTGATTTTTTGTAATAAAACTTCGTAAATTAATAAGTGCCCGTTTGCCTCCATTTTTCCACATTATAATGAGGGATAATAATATTTTTTTAAAATGTGTGATTATAAAATAAAAAAAGTTTTTAGATCTACATGTAATATTATTTTATTGAAAACGTATAATTTCCTGTGATAGGGTGGGGGGCTGAAATGTCAACCCCCCACCCTATCACAGGGCGTCAGCTCGACGCCTTGTGGGGAAAAACCTTGTACGTAGGACTTTTCCCTTATTTTTATTATATACAAGAATGTTGATTTTTTGTACTAAAACCTCGTAAATTAATAAGTGCCCGTTTGCCTCCATTTTTCCACATTATAATGAGGGATAATAATATTTTTTAAAAAATGTGTGATTATAAAATAAAAAAAGTTTTTAAATCTACATGTAAATGTAATATTATTTTATTGAAAATGTATAATTGATTTTAAAAAAAATTGAATTATGATTTAATAAGAAATAATGGGATCACATTTTGACCGTAATTGTAAGAAATTGAGTTTAAGCACAATAGACTTCACACGGAAGCGCCACTGCCAAAGAAAATCTCGTACTAATAGAAAGAAAAATAAAAATAAAAAATGGCATCACCATTTAATTTAACCAAGTTATGTCAAATACAATCGGCAAAGCTGACCATACTACAAAAACCAAAATGTGATCAATTTAGCCACGATCATCAAGCACATTTCACTCCTACTGTTTCCAGATAATTGACACGACAGATACAGTACAAGCATACTTGCATATTAGCAAACGCCCACAAAAATATGTATCGTCCAGAACTGAAATGGCTTCTTTCCCCACAAAAATATGTATTGCTGAGATGCCGGTACACACGAATAAGAGTGACTTCAGACACCTAAAACATGCCATGCCGATAACCGATAATAAGTTATCCAAGCTACCAATAAACCACAAACAAACTTACTACATGAAATAAGTGTGTAAAACTTATAAAGGAACAAAGCTTCAAGTAGCAGAAACTTACAAATGGAAGTGTAAGTGGGAAATGGTCTTTACCAGACTCATTTGCGACGAGAAAAATTCTCCACATCCTTCACTGCTTTGCTCAATGCATGGACAATCATTTTCTTCACCTGGTCAAAAATAAAAAGATAAAAGTTTCCTTTATCTTCCTATAAAAATTTATGGCTTTTCAAGCAAAAACAGTCATGAAGACTGGAGAGGTAACTAGTTCAAAGCAGCTGTTGTAGATATTTATTACTTCAAATAAACAGACTCCTAAATATGATGCAAAGTAGGAAAATCAAACCTCCAGCTTATCTTCCTTAGCCAGATGGTTTTGAGGAAGCCTGCGAAATTCTTCAGTCAAACGGACGCACTCGTGAACATTTTCAGGGGATACGAAGTCCAGTGCCACCTTTATGCATGACTGTGCACAGAAAGACGTGAGAATATGGTTTGTAGCCAAATAAACAAAATAAATTGTACAATGGATTTTGTGTATCAGAAACTACCGAGCAGGAAAAGTTTTGGTCAAAACAGAAGCGTCTTTTGTTGCAGAATGTAGACTTAACTGCCCATCTAAAGAACTAATCAGATTGGAACCAAATACATACATTTTATGTATTTCTATTTCACACTTGATACTGTAGAATAGTAGCGAGAGAACAAGAATTTGCCCTCAAGATTTTCTTCAAGCTCGAGGAATGAAAAGCAAGACAAAAAGATTAAGAAATTAGGAGAAAAGCTTGTAGGGAAACAGAGTAGCAGTTCACTTATTGTCCATCAATTGGCAACAGAGAAACCACCATAAAAAGAGGCTTGTACAGAAAATAATCTTAAGATTATGTTGTACAAGCTGGGCCAAGATTTTTATCGTTACCTACAAATATCACAACTTCATAAGGAGCTGGCCTTGCTCGAATTGATCAGCTCAATTGGATAAATATAAAGTTGTTATTCTCCAAACCCAAAACACTGCTACAGACTTGTTCGTGATAACTTACAGTTGAACTTCAATAAATCAAACACACAAAAATAAGTAGACAGTTACCCGAACAACACTACCTTCAAATTTCTAACTTGATGAGGGCAGCCTGCGGGTATCAAAACTGCATCCCCTAATTTCTGAACAAAAGTCCACGGTTCAATTCCTGTAGAAGAAAATCCGTTAAACATAATGAGAAGAAAATTAACCATATAATATAGTTACTTATTAAAAAAGTAGGAAGGAAAATCAACCATATTCCTCCTTAAGTCTCCTTTTATGCTCCATAGTCAAGTAAACTGTTTGATCATGGATTGGGTGGACAACCTGAACATAGATGTACAACGCTGGTGAATAAAATTATAAGGGAAAATCCCCTTGTACATAATGGGGGTGTACCGAATGGTGTACCCCCTCTCACAATGTGTGCGGGTCCCGTGTGTGTTTTAAAATGACGGCTCGTAATCCCCACCTTTTAATGTGAGTAGGGTGTAAACGATTAGGTAAAAAATTATGTACATGTAGCATAACCCATAGTCAGAACATATACATATGCCCTCTCTTGATTGACAGTCTGTACATGTAGCATAACCCAAATTATAAAAAGGTGAAAGGGACTCAAAAAAGTGACTTCCTCTCGTGATAGGAATACAGAAGATGAGATGTATATGTTGAACCCCCTAATTAAAAGCTCAAGCTGATAGACGGGAAAAAAACTCTTTTAAGAAAGAATATGGAAGAAATCAGAAAAATTACCTAAAGCTAAAATTAGGCTCAAATTTTGAGAATGATCACAATTTCCGCCTTTAGTTTTCCTTACCATTACATTATTCATTACTCAAATTGTTTATTGTAACAATTAGATTTCTATATTCTTTGAATAGCACTTGTGACAGTGGAAAATCTTGTCTCCAAATAATTTACTACACAATTCATCCTTGCCCCCAATCAATGTATTATGTCAGCACTAACATTTTGTTTGATTTCAAAAAAGAAATTGAACAGCATGTGCCTTATCAGACCAAATGATTGATATTCAAAAAAAAAAATTACCAGCGGTAAAAATGCTTTTGCATTCTAAAAAATTCTGATAAACGTTAGAGCATGCATCAATCACAGCTATTATATAATGCAAGAGAGATAAAATCTTTCATTAAATTTCAGGGAGATCAAATTTGGGAGGACATATCATTACCTCCTGCAGTTGGTTACAATAGATATGCCTGAATTCCTTCACGTGCTTCTTGATATAATCCTCTAGTTTAGGGGTATCTTGCCTTCTAAAGATATCCCAAAGAGCACCACAGTCATCATCTTCAATCCCTTCAAATGAAGCCTTATTACCTTCTTCAGTGATAACACTACTTTCTCTCTCACAACCACTCACTTTTCTGTCTTCTGTTTCATATGTCATTCCTAATACACTGGGCGATTTCTTACTCTTCTTCCTTCCAGGGCGCATCTTTTTATTTCCATTGACTTCAGTGTCATTTTCAGCAACTTTGACTTCTGATGACACAACTGAATCATGTTCCTTAATTTTTCCCTCTCTACCAGGTTCTTGCCCTTCTACACCATTGTTTACGATATGCAAGCCTCCCTCTAACTCTGCCTCTGAGTTTAACATGTTTCCATTCACTAGATCAGATACCGTTAAATCTTTGGCTTCTCTTTCCAAGCCAATACCATCTGTTTCCAACATCTGCAGTGAACCTTGTACATCAATCTCGGAAAGTCCCATTTCAAGTTGAGTGATTTGACTTACTTTCTGACCATGTCTGGAAAACTCCCGCATATCCTGGGCAGCATGATCCTGTTTCAACTTATTTATGGTTGAAAGTTGCGATGATGGTAGGGACACTGCTTCACTGTGTGTTAACACATTCACCTAAAACAGACATGAAATCAGAATATGAGCTTCCAAAATTAGAAAGTGACAATAACACGCAACATAAATTCAGCCATTTTGCAGTCAAGTTTCAGAATATCAAGATCATTTGCACCCCACAACAGTCACTGCCTTCCAATAGCTAATAATATTATTTTGTTCAAGGTCATAGAAAATCAGGTGTCTATCTGTTCCTAGTAATGATTGTAATCTCCACCACGAAATATGTGAGATCCTCCCATTCTTCTCATTGTCAAATCAAGTTTCAAGATTTTACAACCTACACATCGTATGGAAGAGACATATCGTGTCAATACTATTTAAATATCCACAAAAAACCATTCGTGGCTCCTTTCTTGATTTGTTTACATTGACAACTATAAGAAGCCTAAATAGCAGAACAGAAAGGATCTCAATCGACCATGCAGTGTACTTCATCTTTATAGATGAATAAAATTGTAAAGATCAAAGGACAAAGGCATACTGCATCAGACATATCACAATGAAGCTTTGTGACTGAGTCTCCACGTCCTAGCTCCTCACAAAATCCATAAGCTATGTAAGTCTTCGGCCCCATATCTGGCTTCAGAGATTTTTCGGGTAATTTAACAGCAAGATTCAAGTATCCACTGCGAGGATGTGTATACTCCTTGAAAGGCAAGCAATTAATGAACTCAGCACCATGACGCGGCAACTGCTTTTCAAACAAAGTGGATGGAGGCCAGTCTTTCAACTTCAAAATCTGAGGCCACCCAGACTGGTCAAATTGACCCTCCGAATACCCTTTAAAAAACTGATGAACATTGACATCTGTCTGCAAGTCACCCAAAATTAGAGACATCAAGTGAGAAAACCACCCGTACATCATTACATCCATGGCCAAAAAACAAAATGGAGATTGCTTGTAAAGAGAACTGCTTAAACATGTATTACGTGGTTGGCATAAAAGCTTCGTAATTCAGTGATAAACTACAACAGATAAGATATGTAAAACATACTTCAAAAACTACCAGGAAATCAATTTATCTAAACAAACTGAAAGGGCCACAAGAATGCCCATAATTTAAGGATATGCAGAAATACTGGAAAAATCACCTTCGGGGAGCTTTAGAATAAATTTTTTACAACTGTTCCACTATTTTTCAGAGAAGATCTCTATGGGATGAATAAAATTATCAGCTGCTGTCACCCTAAATCGTAAATTACATAATGGCTGTAAGGTAGGAAGGGCAGTTGAAACTCCTTATACTAAAGTATTTAAATATATAATTGAGACAGTAATTCTCATCAAGCAAGCTGATCACATCTGAACTTTAAACTAGCTGAAACTTGAATCACAAACGATTGAGAAAAACTTGAAAGAAAATTGAGTAATGACCAAGACTACAGAGGAGGACAACCAAAGGAACTTGCATAACATCTACAATACGAAATTGATTTTCGAGTTTGGAATATAATCCATTTGTTGCTGAGAACAATGCTGTGACAAGATTTTTGAGACATGTTGCAGCATGCTAAACATCAATACACAACAAAAACAGAGAACTAAACTAACCTGACACCAATCCAAGCAATTTATAGCAGTCACATCAAGAAGCTGACTATGCCCACCATTTTTTATCTGACGGAAAGCACGCCACATAACCATTGGTTCCCAACTGATACCAACGGTATTGTCAAGCACATTGCTAACTATTACAGGCTCTCCTTTAAACCAATGCCTTTGGAAATGCCTCAGATCCCCATGCTGCAGGTCGACAGAAGTTGGACAGTACAAATAATTGTCATTAGAATTTTCTCGAGAAGCTGCTTTACGCAGATTTCTACTGCCTACGTCGTTTTTCCCAGTAAATCTAGAATAAGAATGCCATTGGCCTGAATCTTCAGGCACATCCTTGACCCGATATTTGTTAATTATCTCTTCTGCTTTTACAACCAACTCTGCTACCCAATTCTCCGGTAATAAACGTTTCAATCCTAAAACTCCTTGACCACAACCACCCTTGGGTTCTGGTGAACAAGGAATGACACCATTTTCCTTGGAATTCCATTCAGATGGACACTTAAGTTCAGAATGGAAATTGCATGTTCTATTTTTGGTCGATGAATCAACCTTTTTTGTCAAGCCGCCTCTCCTTGGCATTCGGTGTGTCCCCTTCTTGCCACCATGCAAGTAATCAATTCCATAGTCAACAAATTTCAGAATCACTTCTTCATCACCTCCCTGCAGGTGGCCGTCCCTAAGCTCTCTGCAACACCTAAGGCAGAGGTCATAGGAGCACAACAGACAGTTTCGATGATAATCAAAAATAGAAGTTCTGCAATTGTCACTGCCAAAAATAACAAAAAATAAATCAATTTCTGTGCAAATCAGATGAAAGAATAGAAGAGATAGTCTTGAGAACCTACCAATAAATACGCTCATTCCTCTTGCATTTTGCTCTTTCAAGCCTTACATCTGAAACTGACAACCCTGACCAAGTAAACAGAAAATGATTAACAAACTCAACAAGTGTAGTCAAATGTAGCTTCAACTTACATGCGGCAAAACATTAAAATTCAGATTCTGTTATCCTGGTACTTATAATGAACCTTTTTCACTTAATCCTAAGTCAACCGTAAAATGACAAAGGCAGTCATCAAACTTGTGCTGTTTTATCAAGACATAGAGGAAATATATATGATTTGTTTCTTACAAAGTTCTTAGACTAAAGGGATCCTAAAATTCTAGGAAAATGAAGGGCCTCATTTCTAATAAGTTCTCGAGAACTTCAAAAATGTAATTAGACAACATACCTTGATGCTTAGCCTCCAGCTCCATCTCCATCATTTGTTCTGCATTAAATTGTTTCAGAAAGGGTAGTAGCACTTTTACAACATAAGTAGAGTATTGAACCTTTTGATCATCTGTAATTTCCACTGGTAATGTCTCCACAGTCTGACAAACATTATGGTACACATTATATCCATTGCACAAGAATAAGCATCTACATAAGCAAGAAAAAGTAAAGAAGTAAAAGAAACCAACATTAATTGGTTCATCCATTCGTAAGCATGATTTGCAGTTGCAATTCTTAAGACAAACTGGACATTCTTTAGCAAATGCTTCTTCTGACATCTTTGGGTACCTAAATATAAGAACAAAAAGGAATTCCAGCAATCAGCAACGTCGCACAAAAGTACATTGGATTTGGTATATTTATTGAAGATAATCAGATGGCTTGATCTCTATTCAAATTGTCTCCAAGATATTAGAGGCTTTACATGATCAACATGCATATCAAGAAACAGGGCAATGTCTACAACATTAACCAGCTTTTCAGTCAGAAAATATTTGACAAATCCCATTTTCTATATTCGATGATATCTGCAATTGAAATTTGGTGAATGCCTTGCGTCAACAATGAAGTTACTAATTATGAATTCTGGAATATAAGAAAAGTGGTAAAAATTTTGCACATTACCAAGGACAGCATATCATCAATAAATTGTAATGAGTAAGATTTAGGAATGCAGGCATACTATGTTACTTCCTAATGGCTTGTACTTGTAGAAGACTGAGGACATATATAAAATACTGGTCAAATATTTGGAGTTGGCAAGAATTTCATACCATCTAACCATGCAGGGAACACAATATCGCTTGGTTTCACATGTTGTGCACCGGACAACCCTTCCTTTATCATTCCTCTGACACTGGTGACACATATTTGACTCAATCACATTACCCTGTAAATAAAGCAACAAAATTCAAACACAAACACAGTTAATTAATGATTCAGACTACAGTCTACATGACCTGCAGATAAAAATAAATTAGCAGATATGAATACAGTAAGTGGAAGTTCTAAATTTCCAAATTTCATTACATTCGCATCTGTCTTTTGTGGACATTTCCGCTTTCGTACTTTATCTTCTTTAACCTCCCTGGGTCTAATTGAATATTGTGTTTCTTTGTTCATCTTTGACTCCTTGGCTTTCTCTCCATCTTCATCTTTAGACCTCTTTTTTCTTCTCTTCTTTCCTTCATTTCCATTTTTCTCTTCCACCTGAAATTGATTGCCCCCAGTTCCACCATCCTCGTCAGTTTTAGCCTTTTTGTTCTTTTTAGAACCTTTTCTTCTCTTTCTTTCCCTGGGAACCTCATCCTCGTCCACTGCTACTGGATTATTGATTTCTTCATAGAGTTGCCAAATCTTCTCCTTTGCCTTTTGACATGATCTCCTGACCCTCAAATCCCCTTCACCAGAATCAACATTTTCTTTATCATTTTCTCCATTGGTTTCTTCCTCATGCAAATCTAATCTTTCTTCTTCCTCATTTTCCCCTTCAGGATTATTTTCATCGGGAACTAAAACCCCATTTTCTTTCATTTCTGCCTTCTTCCTTCTTCCCCTTTCCTTTGGCTTCTTTTCCTCTGCGCTTCCATTTTCCGCCGCCGGTAAACCAATCCCTTTACCTTCCTCTTCCGTATCTTTCACCATACCAGCTTTACTCTCATCATTATTGCTCCTCTTTCCTCGATCCCTCTTCAAAACTTCCAATCTTGTAGTTAAAGAACTAATTTCTTGGATTTCTCTTTGATTTTCAGTATCCATTAGCTTTTCTTGAACCTCCTTGATTTTAACTTCTTGTCCTTCAGCTTCACCATTACTTCTTTTCTCTGCCATCTTCTTCCGGGGGAAACAAATAGTTGATAAAGGGGGACGATATGTATTTCTCCACCAAAGAATAACTACTGTTTAGTGGGTTCTCGAAGATATTTGAAACATTGGTGAAGCCTGAAGGTATTCTCTTTCTTCCTGCTGAGGTCTGAGTGGTATTTGAAAAATCCCGCCATAGTTGATTTACTGTGTATAGATGAAAACCCGGGAAAATTTACTGAGTGCTGTACAGATGTGACCTATTGACTATTGAGATTTGAAACAATTGCACGAATAATAGCATATAAACGGCTATTTTTTTATAAGTTATTTTTTATATGTACATTTCGATTGAACTATAAAAATTAAATTTTTGAATCTAATAAAATGTTCAATTAAAAATAAATGTTGAAAGGGTGTGAGCAGTTTTTTGTAGAAAATTTAATTCAAATATTAGTAGGTAAAAAGTTGGCTTAAAATTTAAATCAAAAGTTAACAGTTAAGTTTAACCACGTATCATAAGATCACAACTTTTCAACCATATATTTCATCAATTTTTATCAAAATCTACTAAATATTTAATTTTAATCTAAATCAAATAGAGACTAAGTGGAATTAAAATTAAATTTTTAGTAGATTGTGATAGAAATTTTTGAAAAGTGTAGTTGAAAAGCTGTGGAACCCATGAAAGATATGATTAATATTGATTGTTTGACTTTAACTTTGACTTATATTAAAACCTGATTTTAATCCGAAACAAACGGGGTCTTAGATCTTAAAGTTAAAACAAGAGTGTATATTTTTAGAGCCCGTTCGGTAGAGATTAAAATCGGATTAAAATTGAAAAACTAGTCGTTATTGTTGACTTTTATTAGATGAGTGGGACCCAATAACGGCCTTATTTTCAATTTTAATCGGATTTTTAGACCTCCCAAACAGGCTCTTAAGTTCTTCAAATACCCAACCGGTAGTCCAATTTTACAACATTCCATCTTCCCTTTAACAATCAAAACTAAAGACATGCATATGTATATTTAAAGTTCAAAACCAGCCTCAGGGTATATAATGGAACACTGCTAAAAACTTCAAAAGCTCAAATGGCAAAATTTTCATGGAATGTCATTGTGATCGATAAAACAATATTTTAATTTCTTTTTCGAAATGTTAACTGCAGTAGAACGTTGTGCAGTTCAACTTACTCGACAAACCATTATTGTATGCAAACTACACATTCGAATAAATTGGCGTCACAATCGATTAAATCCCTCAAAATCAAAGTCTCAGTTCCAAATCCCCTTTTTCATTTGTCTTTCCCACCATCTCGTTTGGCCCTTTTCTGTTTCGAGATGGCCAAGCTTCTTGAACGTCGTTTCTGCCTCCCATAACCGAATTTTGAAGTCTTTTTTCCATGCTGTGAACCTAAGCTTAAGTTTTCGAAGCTCTACACCAGGATTTAACTTGACCTGATCTGTTGCAACTCGAGCCCGATCACCATCATCATCATACACGCCTTCAAATTGTTCAATTACGTTATTGGTTAAATTATTTATGATATGTGGTCCCGATCCATTGCTACTTGGCAAATCCAATGAGTTCACCNTTTCTGCCTCCCATAACCGAATTTTGAAGTCTTTTTTCCATGCTGTGAACCTAAGCTTAAGTTTTCGAAGCTCTACACCAGGATTTAACTTGACCTGATCTGTTGCAACTCGAGCCCGATCACCATCATCATCATACACGCCTTCAAATTGTTCAATTACGTTATTGGTTAAATTATTTATGATATGTGGTCCCGATCCATTGCTACTTGGCAAATCCAATGAGTTCACCTTACTCTTTCCAAGGTGAACTCCAGTTCTTGTGTTTGTACCATCAGCATTCTGACTTTGATGTCGAAAAATAGTATCACACTGTCCGAATTTCCCGATAATGATTTCGTCAGTGGGATTTTTCTTTGCTGCAGCTAAACATGTCTGCATAAAATCAACCAAGTTACTGGAAATAAAATATTGAAAACACCTAAAATCGTTTTTTTTT
>CAIGRS010052886.1:0-11379 GCA_903798395.1 Fraxinus floribunda | reverse complement strand
GGAGCCTTAATTTTAGCTTCTTTTTTAGCCAAATCATTTTCATTTTTCTATCCATTTTCAACCACATATTTTTTAATAAAATATTATTTTCCATCACATCAATAACTTTTCATTTTTTTTTAATCATACATTCTCCATCAATCTATTATTTCAGAATACATTCTTTCAAAACAACGTGAGTCAAACATACCCTTATTGTTACTCACTATTAAGTCCTGTTTGACTTCCATTAAAACATAACAACTATACAATCACACAATAAAATATTTTGCACTTAAATACGATTTTTTAATTACATATTCTTTAAAAAATATTATTTAAAACAATTTTTTTTTTTTCAATTTCCATTTAAATGACCATCAAACGCGGCTCAGACATTTGCTTATTTTGGTTTGACTACTGCTCATGAGTGGAATTTGACCACCACATTTTGCTTTCAAAAGCCTTTGATTTCGCATGTGCTTCTGGATGGATGATTAGCAGTAAAACAGTGTCGGTTGGGGGCAAGGAATGGGACCTACTCTTTTTCGATCATTAATATATTATTATTATTATTTTCTTTTAGGATGCGCGTGTAGAATTCGAGCATATTGCGCGTGGTAGCGACTTCTGGTTTATCAACACCGACGCGGAATTTGCACTGTCCAGCATTTTAAACCCCATCTTGCGTCCATTATTTCAAAAATTTAGAGAATTTTTGAATTACATTATTTTGAAAAAATTATTCTAAAATAATAGATCGATAGAGAATGTGTAGTTAAAAAAAAAAAAAAAAAAGTTATTCATGTGATAAAAAAATATTATTTTATTAAAAAATATGTGGTAAAAAATGAATAGAAAAATGAAAATAAAATTTTTAATGTATACCAAATAGGGGCTTATTATTTTCTTTTTTATTTTTAACAACACAATCACCAATAAAATAATATCATATGTAAATCGAAAAACTTTCCTTCTTTTTAATCACGCATTCTTGAAAAAAAAAAAACACACTAATCTAAAAATTGTAATTGTCACATAATGGGGCCAAATTGGGGCTAAATAAATTCTTCCAATCCAAACACCCGTTCATATTAGAGCATCATCTCCATAAGTCATGAAAGAATAATTTTATTCGATTTATTTGCTGTTATTTCGGTGGGATTAAAATCAAATTTTTAGTAATTTTTTATAAAAATTGATAAAATATGTATTTGAAAAGTTGTGAAATCCATAAAATATGTTATTGAAATAAATTATTAACTTTAACTTAGATTAAAATATAAATTTTAATTGATACCAAACAGAGGCTTAATCAATGCTTAACATGAATTTATATCTAAAGATAGTAAAATCTCTAACAGAGTAATCAATAAATTTATAATGAAATAATGAAGTAGATTAACGCATTGATGATTTTTTACATATTACGAGTTAAAAATGCACTTTACATCTTAACATCACACCTTATTAACATTTTAAAAAGTCTTTAAAGATTCGTATAAGAATTATTGTGGCATTGCAATGACATATAATAATGTTATATAGGATCGATGATTCTATAGCTCCAATTTAGGTGAAGAAAGACTTCAATAGGTTGGTCTTATGTCATGATATTTAAATCATGACATATTGAGGTCCGAAAAGAAAAAGAAAATGGATTTCGAACGTCGAAATGTCACGATTTGAATGATTTTGAATTTGAGATATCATGACTTAATCGATCCGTCTTACCGTGTGTACATGTAGGACCGTCATATCAAAACATTTCTCATCTTTATTGCTTTCAAGTGATAAATCATTTTAATTGAATTTTATAATTACCACCTAAACTACATTTCAATTATATCACACAAAGCGCATAAAATTAGCCAATATGATCAATAAAATATTAATTTCTTCAATAATAGGAGTCAACAACATTAATCTCCACTCCACCTAACAAAACACAAACTCTGAGGGGCTGTTCTCTTTATATTTCAGTTTTGTGTCTTGAATTTTGAATACATTTTGAGTTTTGTGTTTTGAGTGTTCATTTTGAGATTGTTGAAACTGTGTTCTTTTTGACATTTTGAAAAATTGTTTTGTAAAACCTAAAATTGAAAAACGTGTTCTCTTGCAATCACATTTTCTTTCCATCTCTCTTTCTCTCTCTCTTCGTCTGTCTCTTCCTCCCGTCTCTCTCTCTCTCTTCCAATTGGAACTGTTTTTGGATCAATTGATGTAATTGACATGCTATACATGGTCATATAATGCTGTTGAAGACTCGTTTGGGGGGCAAATTTGATGATTCAATGTAGTGGTGAAGATGAATTGAAGTTTGCACATTCGAACTCGTAAGTTGCGCGAAACTAAAATTTGATTCTGATCGATTGGGAGCTCCATTGGTTGAATTATGGCCATGGTTATGATTGTCTGGGTGAGGGCTACTGATCGGTGGTGGTGCACGACCTTGGGTGTTGCCAGAGGTGGAGATTTCAGCAGAAGCAATTTGCACCAGATTTGTTTTTTAGGATGATTTTTGTTATATGTTTGGATTGTTGTTTGTGTGGTAATTGAAGAGGGGATTGATGACTTCACAATGGTATATAAGTTCGACCATTTTGGAGGAGGTTGGCCGGAGTTAGAGGGTGGGAAAGTGGAGGTGGAGTGTGGCATGACAGAAGAATGGTGAAGTCGTTTTGGGCTTGTTTCCGTGTTTTTCAGTTTCTTTCAGTTTGTGAAGAAAACTCTCAAAACGGCTAAAATGTCGTTTTGTGTTTTCTTCACAATTTTTTTTTGTTTTCGAAAATAACAAAGAGAACGCGTTTTCACCGTTTTGAAAAATCGAAAACAGAAAACGGATTGAAAACAAGTAAACAACAAAGAGAACACCCTAATATCTTTAAATATTAATTTTGGGCCCCATTTTTTCTAAAAAATATTTTTTAGCAAAATAGTTTTCAACAGTTTGTGAAATTTAATAAATAACTTTTATTAATTTCTCAATTATATATTTCATAATTTTTTTTTTATCAAAATTATAAATGTGATACTGAGCAAAATAAAAGAAAAATAATCTATTACAAAAATGTGGGCCTTTAGGATTAATTTCTCCATACGGGCTCTCTTGAGTCGGCGCGCACACACTCACTCGCGCGCCGTTCAATTTCACGGCACTCTCGGGGTCACTAAACCTCCTCCAAAACCAAAATTAACCAGATTAAACCCAGGATTAATATAAAATTAATAATAATTCTGGAAAAGCAAAATCATACACAAGTTCAACTGTTCAAGCCATTCACACTTCTTCTTGATACCACCCTCGCGTATATATGCACACACACAGACGCTCTCGCTCTCTACTTATCTTTAGTACACTTCTTTTTTAACTGGAAGTTACCCATCAATACCATACGGTCGGCACACAATGAGAAAATGAGTGAAGCTGATATACTCGTATCAGATCTGAGTTTAGAATAAAGAAAAGGTACTTGAAAACCCAGCTGCCACAGCTGATTTCTTGATGCATTCTGATTCGTAGCGTGTGCAATCTTGAATTATTTGTTTGCCTATGGTTGTGTTTTGTTATGATTCGATCCTGTTCTTGTTCTTGATTTATGTTTATGGGGTTGGTTTCTTGACGATGATGCTTTTTGTAGTGGGGATTTAATTTAGATCTGGGCTATTGAAGATTGTTTTCCTTTTACTACGATTGGTAAGATTTTAATTGCGGGACTCTTTCAAATAGTGAAATTTTAACTAGATGCAACTCAATTCAAGACATATAAAAGGGATTAATTTCTGGTATTATTTTTATCTGGCTATTAGATTTTCCGCTGATCTATTGATGATCCGCCATTGATTAGTTAATACCTATTTGTGTGCAAAATTCGGGGGCAATTAATGTCGACTTCTAAAACAGTTTCTTTCTTTTATGAGATCACACTTGCCGAGTAGAAAAGATGTATCTTTGAAGCATTAATTAGGCAGTAATACTGTTTGGTGTCCTACTACATGCTAATTTGGTGCTCGTACTGTATCTATCTATCTATCTATCTGTATGAGCTCAGCACTACATTCTTGAAATTAATTGAAGAGAATTTATCTTATATGTTTACTTCTCAGGTGTAGTAATAAAAAGACTGAAGGATTAATTCAAGATTACAATTTAGAGCATGGCTTTGGGAAAGTACTCTAGAGTTGATGGTAGGAAGTCATCATCAGGCTATTGCTCAACAGTTACGATAGTGGTTTTTGTAGCCCTTTGCTTAGTTGGGGTATGGATGATGACATCATCGTCTGTGGTTCACGTTCAGAACTCGGATGTTTCTCAGGAGAAAAAGAATGAGGTAAGGACACGTGTGAGTGAGAGCAATGAAGATAATGACAATGATGCTACAAGCAATGTGAGTGGTAACAATGCAAGTGATGATAGTAGTACAAGCGATGATGGCAAGACAAAGCAATTTGAGGATAACCCTGGCGACTTGCCTGAGGATGCAACCAAAGGGGACAGTAATGCGAGTTCAATTCAGGAGGAGAAAAGCGAAAAATCTGACGAGACAGAAAAAACCACAGAGGAAAGTCCCGAAGAGAATTCCAAGGATGAAAAGAAAGAATATGTCGAAGAAAAGAAGGAAGAAGAAGAAGAAAAGAATGGAGATGGATCTAATAACGGAGAGGAAAATAAGGATGATAGGGAATCTCAGAAGGAGAATAAAGACTCTGAAACTGGAGAGACCAATGAAAATAATTCTGATGATAATGAGAAGAAATCAGAAGAAAGTTCTGGCAACGTGAAGGATGGGGATAAGGGAGAGGATCAATTAGAGGAGAAGGTGGATGACAAGAAGGATAAGGAGTCGGATCAAGTTTCTGGTGAGAAAAAGGATGAGTCCAGCGAAGTTTTTCCTTCTGGTGCTCAATCAGAAATTTTGAATGAAACAACCACTCAGAATGGAGCCTTTTCAACTCAGGCAGCAGAGTCGAAGAATGAGAAAGAAGCCCAAGAATCCTCCCAGTTAGAGAAAGAAAGTGGTTACAGTTGGAAACTTTGCAATACCACTGCTGGGACTGATTACATTCCTTGCCTAGATAATTTGAAAGCAATCAGGAAGCTTTCATCAACTAAGCATTATGAACATAGGGAGAGGCACTGTCCTGAGAACCCTCCCATGTGCCTTGTTCCGGTTCCCGAAGGATACAAACGCCCAATTGAATGGCCTAGGAGTCGGGAAAAGGTATTGTAATTCAGTAAATATTATTGTTGTAGTTTCAATTTTCAGTTTTCTTCTTGCTCACATGATTTTTTATTTCTAAATTTGTTCCTGCAGATATGGTATCACAATGTTCCCCATACCAAGCTTGCAGAAGTTAAAGGACACCAAAATTGGGTTAAATTTAGCGGTGAATACCTTATGTTCCCTGGTGGTGGAACTCAGTTTAAGCATGGCGCCCTTCATTATATTGATTTCATACAGCAGGTAAGATATTGCAGTCACCTCAACACATTGAACACTGGCACAGGTATGCTCACATCTGCCTCGTTCAAGTACATGCTCCCTACTGCAAATTCACATGGGAAATGGACAATCTAACATGGAAAACAGTACATTTGTACTGGATGCAAACTTCGTATGAAATTTTGTTTTTTAACCTCAAGGTTGCCAGATTTAGTTTCCTTGTCTGCTTTTCTTCCTTGGATTGCTAATTTTCTGAAATTACTACCTGTTTGTTTCTGAATAACTCTAGCATGCTTTGCAACGTGTGAGTTTTTACCGCAATAAAATGACTTCTTACTAGCTTCTGAATTAAAGCATAATCTTAACAACATTGTTGAAGTGCTGCAAATATAATTTGGATTTCAATTAATATTTTTCGGAGTTAAAAGCTAGTTTGAAAAAAATGTTCTTATTATGCCATGAAAGACGTGGGTTACTAGTGCTTTATAGAATCATTAGATTCTTTTAATTGTTTTTGCTCATATGAAATGATTGTTGTGCAGTCTCTGCCTGAAATAGCCTGGGGAAAACGCTCACGTGTTGTGCTGGATGTTGGATGTGGTGTTGCTAGCTTTGGAGGCTTCCTCTTTGATAGGGACGTGCTAACCATGTCATTGGCTCCAAAAGATGAACATGAAGCTCAGGTCCAATTTGCACTTGAAAGAGGAATTCCTGCTATATCTGCCGTTATGGGTACAAAGAGACTTCCATACCCTGGAAGAGTTTTCGATATAGTCCACTGTGCACGTTGTAGGGTGCCTTGGCACATTGAAGGTAATTCACTTCCAGTTACTTTGTTCTATAAGGAAGTTGAACAGTTATAATATTTAAACATGAAACCTTCTAGAGAAGCACTCCTATTGGGATGGAGAAAGTTATCTGGATTTCCAATGTTTGTGTACTTTAATTGTCAAGGCGACAACTTTCACTGTTGTTGTCCTTCTGTGAATGTGATTATAACCAGCAACATCTAACAATGTGCAGGAGGTAAACTTCTCTTGGAGCTGAATCGTTTGCTCCGTCCTGGGGGTTTCTTTGTTTGGTCTGCGACTCCCATCTACCAGAAAATTGCTGAAGATGTTGAGATTTGGGAAGGTACATCATAAAATCTGGTAATATTTGAAGCTAACAAAAAATCACGTACCCTTACGAGTTGTGCTTATTGGGAATTATTTGCAGCCATGAAGAAACTAACAAAGGCAATGTGTTGGGAAGTTGTGTCCATTATCAAGGACAGAGTGAATGGAGTAGGAATAGCTATATATCGCAAACCTACTTCAAACGAGTGCTATGAGCAAAGATCACAAAATGATCCTCCACTGTGTAAAGACTCTAATGATCCAAATGCTGCCTGGTATGTTTTCTTTTCTCTGAGATAGGACTTCCTTTTACATTCTTCTCGGAGGGTTTTATTGCGAGGCTCTGCTGCTGGGATACAGAAAATAAGGGCTGCACGCATGCAGGGTATGTAGAGTAGGATTTTGGTTTTATTGTTGCTTTAATGTTTTCTATACCTCATGCATAGGAATGTGCTTTTACAAGCATGCCTGCACAAACTGCCTGTTGATTCGTCTGAACGTGGGGCTCAATGGCCTAAACAGTGGCCTGCTAGGTTGGGGCAAACTCCTTACTGGTTGTCTAGTTCCCAGGTAGGAGTTTATGGGAAACCTGCTCCAGAAGATTTTGCTTCAGATTATGAACACTGGAAGCGTGTTGTGAGCAAGTCATATCAAAATGGATTGGGGATAGACTGGTCTAATGTGAGGAATGTCATGGACATGCGAGCTGTCTATGGAGGGTAAGAGTAACAAACTATCTGGATCTTCCTAGTTATAAAAAATTCATTTACATTTCATTGCCCAATCAAATTTTTATTTTTGTTGGTACGAACTGCAGTTTTGTCCTGGATTTTAACACAACCACCAATGTTACTTTAAATATCTGGTGCTACAAAATCCTGCATCTTTTTTCACTTAAAGGCTAGTGCTGATTTCTTTGAAGATTAAATTTCATGGTGAACTATGAATACTAAATAAAGTTAGTGTAAATTTTCTTTTTGAAACACGTGAATTCGTCAAGGTCGTCTTCTTATTTTTTATTTATTGAGTGGGAATATGCTGTATTTAATGGTTAATCTATTTATTTCATCATTTCTTATGCTGAACATCAACTCTACAGTGATACCATTATTATGTAATTAAATAGCATCTTTTGGTTACCATTTGGCTTGTCCTAAGTGATGGCTCCTTTTGTAGATTTGCTGCTGCACTTAGAGATATGAAATTGTGGGTTATGAATGTTGTCTCCATAGATGCTCCTGATACTCTACCGATTATTTATGAACGGGGTCTATTTGGAATTTATCACGACTGGTGTGAATCGTTCAGTACTTACCCACGATCCTATGATCTTCTCCATGCTGACCATCTCTTTTCGAAGATTAAAAACAAGTGTGTACATCGGACTCAATTAACTTGATTTGACACTTAAAATGTTTATGCTTTGTTCTAATTATTCTGGATTCCGGGTCTCAGGTGTAACTTCATGGCCTTGGTTGCGGAGGCTGATCGGATTTTGAGGCCGGAAGGAAAACTTATCATCCGAGACACTGTTGAGATCATTAATGAACTTGAGAGCCTTCTCAAGTCTATGCACTGGGACATTCGCATGACCTTCTCAAAGAATAAGGAAGGAATGCTGTGTGCCCAGAAAACCATGTGGCGCCCTAAAGAGATGGAGACAATTTCCTACGCCATTGCTTAAAGTATCATAAAATGGGCAGGTCAGTTCTTGAGTCTTGCGTGCCTCAAATTAGGCAAAAATTTTTTGTATTGATGCAAGTTCGAAGCACGGGACTGCATTCATCTTCAGGGTATCAGGTATCATCATGTCTTGACATATTAAGTGTTAAGTCGAGATTTATTTTCTTAGGGGTTGGGTTAATGTTCTTTCTTTGTCTTATGTTACTAGTGGTCGTCCAAAAGTTTGTCCATTGTTTCAAAAACAGCAGAAAACAGTTATTGAAATCAAAATCGTGAAATATATTTTCTGCCTATCATGTTCGTCAAAGATCTAATCAAGTCAATTTTCTGTTACAATCTCTGTGTTGACAATGGTTTGCTAAAAAAAACCAGGTTGCAATGGTAATAAGAACAATGAGATGGTGAACAAATTCTCAAAGGTGGAGTCTTCTTCACCCTTCATGGGAGTCTGACATTTTGAAGGGATTTAGATAGATTAATTTTGATTTGACAAAACCCCAACTATTTTTTTCATAACCAGTTACTCCAGCATTGTTCATGGCCGATACCCGCACCACATTTCTGCTCTAACCTTGGTGGGGACAATTCCCATTCCTAACTACTCTTGTTTATAATATCGGTCAAATAACTTGTTATCCATATTTCACGAATACTATTTATACACTCACCATTCATATGTATTTATTTATAATATTAACCAATTATAATTAACTCCAAAAAAACTTAATAGTCAAGTATATGCAGTCTAAAGCCCTGTTTGGTACACATTAAAATTTTCATTTTCATTCTTCTACTCATTTTTAACCACACATTCTTCAATAAAAAAATATTTTCCATCACATCAATAACTTTTCATTCTTTTTCAACCATACATTCTCCATCACATCAAACAAAAAAATGCATTCTCTTGGAAATAATGTGCACCAAACGGGGGCTAATTCTTGAAATTTGGGACGGAATATGAAATGTAACTCCCAAAAAACTTAATAGTCAAGTATATGCAGTCTAATTCTTGAAATTTGGGACGGAATATGAAATGGAATCATGCTAGGGGTACAAAAAATTTGACAAAAAGGGGGGCGACACGTGCCATTTTGTCAACATTTTTGTCAATTTTTTTGTACAAATAGCTTTTCCTTATGAAATGGGTGGTTTTCTTTATTGGGTTTTGCTGGGTGTACATTCAGGGTTTATACCCGGATGACAGCCACCTCGCAAGAGGGGACTGTCATATAATACCCGGATAACCCTTCTTTATTATGGATTGTTTTTGGTTGAAATGGTTGTTTTTCTTGGTTTTGGGAAAATTAGATAACTCTATTGAGATTTATGATAATTTCGTATACACATTTTTCTTTTTCAAAAATTATACTGATGATCATTAATGTGTGCGTGTGAGTATCAGAAATACCTCAACGAATTCTTTGATTGGAGATATTCAATATCCATTTTCTTATGGCAAAGTACTGAACATGGTCATAATGGTATCTTAATAAAAAAATAAAAAATAATAGACATTTCATTTTGATTTTAAGCCAACCATATTATACAAAATATAACAAAATAATTAAGACGTAAAGCAATTGTAGTGTTAATTTAAACTCCACTTGATCCATCATTCAACAACTTCATTTCCTTTTCAATTTTCGATAAAGGCCAAAAAAAATAAAAAAGTATAAATTTGCAAACTAACTATTATTTGAAAATTTTAATCACGTTAAAAAGCATTTCTATGTAAAAAAACTAAATCAATCGAACACATTTAATTAATAATTTTCATACAAATTTCATACTCGCAATTACACACCCCCTAGTTCCATATGTAATAATGAAACCGAACTAGAACTAAACATTTGGTTGTAGTTTGATTTGTTCTGATTATGGTTCTATAACCATAACTTTCAAATTATAAATACAGAAGAAATTAGTCTACTTATAGTTTGGTTTAATTGATTTTTTTATATTGATAGATTACGAGGATGAAAGTGATATTATACTCTATTTTTGTATATTTTCAATTTTAATAAGTAGTTTTATACTTTATTATTATTATTTTCAATATAAAAATTGGACTGGAACCGAATGGTTCAATTCGGGTTCAATTATATAATTGGATATGGAACCAATGGTTCCATTTATGAATTGGCTTTATGTGCTAAATTGTAGATTTATAATTTCTTCTACATTTTTCAGGCATTTTACAACATTATTTATTTATTTTAATCATTCATTTCAATTTTAAACAAATTAAACTGAATGTTTGGTTATGCATAAAATATTTACTCATAAATAATGTGTTTTAGTTGAAGCAGAAAAAAAAGAAAAAAAAAATTTATAAGGTAAGAAAAAGAGAATTTAGGCAAAACATGATTAGAAATAACATTTACTTATGATTAATTTGCTTTTAAGCTTTAGCCTCATCACATATTTTGCCCCTGTTTGAGCCCCATTTTTATTTTTTTTTTGGAGATAATGTATTTTGAAATTGGGATTTTTTAAAAAATGTGTGGTTAAAAAATAAGGAAAATTACATATAAAATTATTTTACAAAAATGTACGATTGAAAATGAATTTTTAAAAAATAAATTTTGAGAATAATGGGACTTAGGGCTATAAATATCTTCTTTCATTATAAGTAGGGATTCCTATTAATAACAAACGTTAATGGTGTCCATCTTATCCATTGAAGTATCAAGTATTGTTCATCCTTCCTATTAACCTCAATCAATTATTTCAAAAACTGTTTAATTCTTATATTCATTTTCAATCACATATTTACATAATAAAATATTATTTAACAAGTAAATTCAAAAAAATTTCATACCTTTTAAATTCTCCAAAAATATCACTATTCAACACTCTATTTTCTAAAAATAATAACCATCAAATAGGGATCATTTGAGAATATTTTCTCACAAGCCGATTAGGGCTGCACAAAAAAATGGTGAAATCGCAAATCGAACCGAAATCGTTAGTTTGAAACCGTTTGGGTCCACGTGGACCCGCGATTTTTTTCCTTCAAATCGAATTTTCAAAATGGTTTGGTTTAGGTTTCAATTTTCAAAAACCGCATAAAATCGAATCGAACTGTTTTTAAATTTTTGTAATTAAAAAAATAATTTTATAAACATACAAATTTTAAAGTTTTCACTTTT
>CAIGRS010052877.1:6250-19646 GCA_903798395.1 Fraxinus floribunda | reverse complement strand
TTTTTTTTTGGCCCAGTGGGGGCGAATGCCCCCACTGGGCCCTTAGTAGGTCCGCCACTGCTTGCAGGCCTTTGATGTTTTTATCTTTTAGCACAGCTTATGTTCAGTGCACAAGTAGTTTGACTTCAAACTGCTGTCAGATTATAAGAGGAAAAACATTGTAGCTAGAAAGCATGAACCTATTGTCAATTATTGAATACAAACCAAGTGATTCTTTTTAACCTGTATCAAACATTAATTTTATGGAAGGGAAATCCTATTTCAGATAAATTTAATCAGCTAATGTGGCAGTTACTTTTTATTCCTTATTTTTGCGAACAATTGACTTTATTAATGCTCTGGCTGATGTAGGTACAAAAGTCAAATTTGGAAAATCTTCTTCAGAAGCATGTTGAGATGGCTGCTGAAATAAAAAATCTTGACACTGACTTGCAAATGTTGGTATATGAAAATTACAATAAGTTCATCAGTGCTACAGATACAATTAAAAGGTAAAACCCCTCGTTTCAATGTTTACACAAACTTTGTCCTTGTTTAGTACTGAATGAAAGAATACCATTGCACTTGAAAAAATCTACCTGCTCAGGAAGTATATATTGTTACAATGTCATGTGATTTCATTTGTAAAGTCCATGTTTTCTGTCGGCTTCTTTAATATCTTAGGCTAAGAAGCATATACAATTCATGGGGCATAGATATTCTCATGGTGGCATATACATACATATACAATTCATGGGGCTTAGATATTCTCATGGTGGCATATACATGACAATGTGGACATGGAGACACAGTTTTGTAGGAGGGATGATATGACATGTAACGGACATTGTAAATGAATATTTGTATATGAGTATATATGCACAAGATTTTCCTCCTTCCTGACTCTTGAATATTTGTGTAATTTATACAGATGAATCCTGTACCCATCACCTCAAACATTACACGCTTCACAGTAAATGAAGATATCTTACAATAGTAAAGATCATTTCTCATGTCGTTAACTAATGTTAATGGATCTTAACAAATATAATACTGTTTCGACGTGTATGGTGTTTCTTTTATCTATTTAACTTTCATGCTTAAATTGTAAAAGTGTTCGAAATGTGTCCAAAGTAAGATTAAAGGAATGCAGCATATGTGTTTGAGAGCATTCAAAAGGGTATCTGTATCTGAGGCAAGGAACATCCTTCTCTCTCTCTCATACCTTAGTCATGAATTTGAACTCTCTGTCAACGTATGTAATGTTAATTTTTGTCATTTCTTTTTGATCATATTGCTAATCCTATAAGATGTCAATCTTACTACTGCCTATTGTTTTTAGGATGAAAAATAATATTGTTGGTATGGAAGCAAATATGGAACAACTTCTCAAAAAGGTGTTTGGTAAAGACTCTTTATGTTTTCACTGTTGTTTGGTAGTTTGAAATCGAGAAATTAAAAGAATAGCTTTAGTTCACTAAAAGAAATGATTTAATCGTTGCAGATAATGTCCGTGCAATCCAAAAGTGATGGTGTCAACACTTCTCTTTTTGAGAAGAGAGAGCATATAGAGAAGTTGCACCGCACGCGCAATCTTCTTCGTAAAGTTCAGGTACTAATCTGGTAAAAATCGTGTCCATGGTCTCTTGCTGAATACTTCTCATTGGTGTCCCAGAACCAATCATATGATCAAATGTACAAAGCTTATCTTTACAAAAACAGATGAGTAACTCATCATTTTCAGTTGTGACTTTGATTCTAGTTGTCAATTATGAATTGTGAATTATTAAGTTAAGAGAAAAGATATTTTCCAATCAAGGGGTTGCTTTAAAAGATATTTTTCTTTTGCTGGTATTTTGGACTTGTCATTGAACACTGACGTGATTATTTCTCTGTATTTTATATATTTTGCTAATAATGTTTCTGGCCATTTAACGAGTTACACAAAATTCATTTTACATGGAAGAGCAGTTTATATATGATCTCCCCACAAGACTTGAGAACTGTATCAAATCTGAAGCCTACGCTGATGCAGTTAAATTTTATACTGGAGCCATGCCAATTTTTAAGGTTGGTATCTACTTACACATCTGCGAGGCTTGGTTTATCATTTGCTGAGGCCCAATCTTGTTTTATTTACTTGTCATTGTCTAAATAATGCTGCTGAACTCTACTTCATCAACAGTAGGTTTCGCTGCCTCTATTTCTCATTAATTCTTTTTCTCTATCACTAGGCATATGGGGAGTCCTCCTTTCAGGACTGTAAGCGAGCATCAGAAGAAGCAGTGGTTGTAATTATAAATAATTTGCAGGTATATTTACCGCTTCAACCGAAGAAGTCTGATCAATAATGATTAAGCCATTGTTTGGGGAGAGGTATTTTATTTAGATTACATCTCGCTCATGGAATTCAGAGCTAATAAATTGAGAAGGGTGAGATGTGACAATTGATGACAGATTGCAATTCTCTGAGATATTATATTTTTCTAATTGAATTGTCTCAGAGCTTAAACCAGATGCATATGATTTATTATCACATAGAAGAGAGCAAGTCAACATCTTTCATTTTGTTTTATTCTAGTCACTGTAAAATTCGTCCATTAAGTTGTTAAGTTACTTTTCTGTAAAATCTTAACTTCATCACATTATTGATGGATCAGTAAGTACTCTTGGAACTACAAATCTATTTTAGCTTAATGAACAAAGGAAGTAACTTCAGGTTAACTTAATTGGCTCTTAGTTTTTTTGTCAAGAGACTGTTGAAATCCCCTCTGCAAAATTGTTATCGTAGTTTTGTAAAATGAATTAAGCTGGAGCTATCAGGGATGCAATATCTTACAAAATAAATTTATTTTCATTGATTGTCGGTTACTGTTGGAATCCTGTCTGCAAAATTGATATCGTAGTTTTGTAAAATGAATTAAGCTGAAGAGCTATCAGGGATGCAATATCTTACAAAATTAATTTATTTTCATTGATTGTGGGTTAATGGAAAATGAAAACAAACCTTCTTATTAATTGGTGCCTTTTTAAGGAAAAATAATAATCAGAGAGATATCTTTTATTAATAACTACTGTTTTCAGAGGAAAGTATTCTCAGATTCGGAGTCTATACAAGCCAGAGCCGAGGCTGTGATGCTTCTTAAGCAGTTGGATTTCCCGGTTTGTATTTTTCAATGTTCTACTTTTTCATGATTTCATCTAGATGCACTGAATTATACCCTGGACCGGGTCTGGCCAGGCTCTAGCCAATCAAAGTCCGCATTCCTTGTGAGTGGTTCATGCAGCAAGTTGAGAGACCATTCACACAGCGAGTGGGTTTTCGCTTTAACACATGATTGGTTGGATCTGGATAGACGTGGTCTGGGCTTAAATTTCCTAGAAGATAGAGGTCTAATTACCAAATTGACACATGTAGAATCAGTATATTTTGGAGCTGCGTTGCCCGTTCTTTTTAATATGCAATTATGTGGAGAAGAATAGTCTATTATCTATATTTTTGCCTTAAAGATTGATGCACACTCTCTGATTGTTTACGCATGCATTGACAGGTCATAAATTTGAAGGTTAAACTGTTTGAAAAGCTAGAGCAATTCCTTGTGAGCCTTCATCTTGATGAATTTAAGGAACCAAGAAATGCTTCAGCAGATGATAATGAGCCTCCTAAGGAAGGAACTATTCTTGATTCAGCTTCTTCTGCAGATCATGAGGTGAAGAACAGAAGCAGCATCTCGTTTTGATTTACAGTTTTGATTAACTTGTGGAGGTATATTTGGGTGCCGTAATTGAATTGAGGTTGATAGTTGAAATTAGGAACTTGATTTTTTTAACATACATATTTGGAAGAGTACTTGCATCAGATGAATGTCTTCAAGTTTCTTGCTTCCTGAGGCGGACGAAAACTTGACATTTTGTGTCTCCCCTGAAGTCAAGGCAACAGTTTTTCTGGTTTAAATGATCCTATATAAATGTCTTTGCTGTTTTGTCTTCTTCTTTCATTTTTACCTTTATCATTGCCATATGAATGACGTTCATGGACGATCAGTATCCACTTTCAGGCTTCTATTCGCGAATTTGTGGAAGCTGTTCGTGCGTATAGAGTTATATTTTTGGATTCAGAACAGCAGCTACTTAAACTTGCTCAAGATTTTGTTACAAAGTATGGCTGCTATTTCCATCTCACCATTATACTGAGTGAATCATGATAAAATACTTGGTTGCACTAACATTTCTCTGTTTTTCCAATTAAATTAGGCATTTTGAAGCCACTCATCAGCAAATTATGCAGTTTCGATCTGTTGAACTTTTGGCAATCCTTCGTAAGTCCACAATATTTTATCAATTATTGCAACTTGACATTATAAATGCCTTTTTCAGTATTTGGATTTTTCTTGAATTTTGCTTGCACGAATAGTTTTAGTTCGTGAGTCAAGGGTAAGCATATTACCATTTTCATCTTTACTGTATTGGATGTGTGTAGTTCACTTGACCATGTGCAGTAAAGGGCCTTGTGTATCTAAAATGAGAAAAAGAAAATGAGAAACAAATATTGGCTCTATATATAATTTTATATCTGCTACTATTAACTGTTTTGACAAGAACTGAAGGCATGCAAAAAGTCATGAGAGATGGAGAAATTATTGTAGGTCAAGGTGGTCATGCAATTGACCGTAAGTATGAAAAATATGACTACCAATTAATAGAATTTTGTTACTGAAATGAAAGGGAAATGATTATGCGTTATCATTTGTTGCACGACTTTCTTGCCTTTGCCTTGGAATTGCTGAATGAATTGGATTATTTTCCAATATGGAAACCTGTAGTAGAAACAAAAATATATCTTACAATTGTCAATAACGTGAGAGAAAAAGGAGGATAATTATCTGCTTTTATGGCTATGAAAAGAACAATTATGATTTCTCGTGACCACAAATTGACGCCTTCTGCAATCCTACTGGAAATCATCAGCTGGGAATCAATGGCACTTAAGATTTTTTTTTTTATTTATTTATTCATTTTTTTTTTGCGGTGATCTACTAAGAAACGACGACATGGCACATCAATTCAACATATCTAATTTAATTCATGTGACCCACCATGAACTCATCCATCACTTAATTGATGTGGCATGCAAATATTGCTTAGCATAAGCAAAGCAACGGTGTTTGGTAGATATTTATTCTTGCTAAATTGTCCCATAGATTGCCAAATGTTTATTTCTAAAAGTGAATGATATGTGCCTAGCAATCAATGATATCCTTTGGCAAACCAATTTAAGAAATAGAATAAACAATTATTGCCTGTCTTCATCATTTGAATGATGGGGCAGAATGCTTTATCCAGGTAGCAGACCATGGGGGCTTATTCTTTTTGGGTCTTTCACCATATATTCAACAATTATTGGCCACATTATATGTACACGTATAGGTAGTGACTAAAATCTAGCTAATGTCTGTCAGGAATCTTCCTAGCAGCTCGTCTTTAGAAAGTCTCATTGAAGTATGATTTATATAATAGAGACCAACGCCGCAAAATTTTACATTTCATGTTTTGGTCTTTCATTTGAATGTAATTTGTAAGACATCTTTTTCCAGGGGTAATTTGGAGTGATGTGCTCTTGATAAGTGAAGCGTTACCAGAGGCTGATCTACCTGATTATGCCTTGCAGGTTCTCCTTGTTCATGTTTTTACTTTAAATGAACAATGATTTACTGCTCTATGCCTATCTATCTTGACTGTAGTGTTTTTTCTTCAAAGTTGTGTATTGATGTGTATGTTTTCAGGCTGCTCGCATTGTTGTCAAAGACTACATTGACAGCAATTTTAAACAGCTTTTAATAGATATTTCAGGTTAGTCATTCTGTTTCTATACCTGCAAGTCTAAATTCTTCTTGTTTGGGGTCAAATGACAGCTTCTAGGTTAAAATAACTTCTAAAGAATTTGCAGTTTAAAGATATCCTGGGGTTAGATTCATTTGGTTGTTTTCTTCAATTAATTCGTTTTCTAATTTGACTAGTCATTGCTTTTTGTTTCATTGTATATGTAATAAGCAAAGTAAGTGCTGAAAATTAATATGGTTGTGTTTTTCAAGAGAGTAGAATCATTAAAATGCATACGCTTTTCTGTCTTACCTAATTGATTTTTTTTTTTCCTTCTAATTAGCAGATGCCCTTACTAAAGCCAAAGTTGGAGAGAAGCAGGGAGCAGAAGAATATTCTTTGCAGGCGGCACTCGAGGCTAGCAGAAAGGCAGTAATCCAGGGCAGTATGGATGTCTTACAGGTAAAATACTCTGCAGAAACTTACTTTATCTCGTGAATCTTGCCTTCTCCAGTACCTTTGGCTACCTTAGACCTACTGAAACTCTCATATCTCCCACATTAGAAAAAAAATGCCTTTCCTCTTTCTCTTTTCTCGAACCCTGAGAAGTGAGAGCTATTTATTTTGGGATGGGGGAAGTCCGTGCGAAGAATGGGGCTGACTTTGTTTTTCAGTTGCAGGTGAAATATGTAATAAAAATCCAGTTTCTTTTTCCTTTCCAAATGAAATATGTTCTGGTATTCAAGCTCCTGTTAGTTTCTAATCGAACTCGTGAAGTAATAATATAGGGTGGTAAAAGAAAAAGTCCCGTTGGCCATGAAAATATTGCTATCTATGTAATCGGTATGACATTGAATCTTATGCTTGATATATCTTTGCTGCTTGTGCCGATTAACTACTCTTACGTAGCACCAGTTGACATTTCATTGAACTTCGATATTTATTTAGCCTAATATGTTGATTAATGCAGTACAATATAGAACGTGTTAAAGGCTTAATTCCAGTCGTTTTAGTTTTCTTGCTTCCTCATTTCATGGTAACTTTTATTTTTAAATTGCAGAATTTCCGTCAGCTTCTTGATGAAAACTCAGATTTGTTACTGAAGTTGAGAGACTTGATAATTGACGGGGTTCAAGAAGGGTTTCAAAATTTCTTTTGGGCACTTGATGATCATTTCGTCTTGCTTTCTGGAAAGAGTAATTCAACCAGTCAAAATTTAAATATTCCAGGGGGTATATCGGGTGACAAAGTACTTGCTGGACTTGTACTTGTGCTGGCTCAATTATCTCGTTTCATCGAACAAAGTGCCATCCCCAGAATTACTGAGGCAAGCAATCTGATCCAAACTATATTCTTTTTTTTTTTTTCACACATATTAGCACAATCACATTTCTTAGGCTCAGGGGTCTTGAATTGACAATGTCTTTAATTTTCCAGGAAATAGCATCTTCTTTTTCTGGTGGTGGGGCTCGAGGCTTTGAATATGGTCCAGCTTTTGTTCCTGCAGAAACTTGTCGCACCTTTCGGTCAGCTGGTGAAAAATTCTTGGATCTTGTAAGCATGCGAGATTTGGTTGCTTTCCCTGCTCAATAATTACATTTTAGCACCAGGCATTTACGTTATATTTGTTGATAAGCTCATACAATACAATTATAAACAAGTTATTAGTATTGTTGATTATAATGTTGCAGCACCCATTTGCCTGTTCTACACAACAGCTGAAAGCATGTCATTGCTTATAGAAAAATCTTACTATGTTTCGTATTTGTTAAGGTATAGCAAAGAGTTCTCTATTCACAAAGTAGTTCCATTTTCATTTTTGTCGTTTTAGAAATGCAATCATTGAAGTGGAGTCCAGGGTGGATTTACGAGTCAAGGGGCAATCCATGTTGAAAAATTTAACAAAATGTCGCGGCAGCACAAGTTTTCTGTGCTATAATTTTAAAGAACACGGACTTCTATTGGCATATTAAACTAAAGTTTCATCTGTATATGCACTTTAGGCTGCCATCTGAAGAGCAGTCCAACAGTAAATTTCTATTTATGCAAAATGGTATATCAGTGCAAAGTGGTAATGGTGCTTGACAAAAGATGTGATTATTTCAGTGCAAAGTGGTATAGTGCTTGATAAAAAAAAATGTGATCATTGTTTCAAGAGTTAAATACCAATTCAAACTCGAGTACAAGAAAGTTTGGCATAGTGTGGACACCTTATGAATGCCTTCTTGCCTTCTTTTGTCACCACTTGTTTTCATCATTTTATTCCTTTCAGTATATAAAGATGAGAACTCAAAAAATATCAGTCGTCTTGAAGAAGAGGTTTACAGCCCCGAATTGGGTCAAGGTCAGTAATGTTCAAACTTTGAATTAATGTTTCTCTTCTTCGCAAAAAGCTTCAGTTCGAGCAAAGTCTGACGGATTTCCTTGTTTTCAACAATTCTTTTATAGCACAAAGAACCCAGAGAAGTACATATGTTTGTTGATCTGCTTCTTCAAGAGGTAATTTTGTCATCGTGTTTTTATTTTGTTCTACTTAATAATTATGTTGTTAAATTAGTATATTTTTGGTCCGTCTCGTTATATAGTTGGAAGCAATAGGAACTGAGGTAAAACAGATTTTGCCCCAAGGCCTTCATCACAAGCATCATCGCACAGACAGCAATGGAAGCACCACTTCCTCGCGCAGCAATCCTTTGAGGGATGATAGACTTGGCCGATCAAATACCCAAAAGGCTAGAAGCCAGCTTCTGGAGACCCATCTTGCAAAATTATTCAAGCAAAAGATGGAAATTTTTACTAAAGTTGAACACACACAGGTTGAGGAAATTCTGATCATAGATAAATAATATTCGTTTGTATCATGACAATAGATAATGAGTTGTTTTCAATTGCAGGGATCTGTTTTAACAACTATTGTGAAACTTTCTTTGAAGAGTTTGCAAGAATTTGTCAGACTCCAGACATTCAATCGAAGTGGGTTCCAACAAATTCAGTTGGATATCCAGTTTCTAAAGACTACATTAAAGGGGATTGCTGAGGATGAAGCTGCTGTAGATTTCTTACTTGATGAGGTAAGGGGTGTTCAAGTTGAAACATGATTTCTCTGACTATTCTTTTAATGGAAGACCTGCCGACTAAGTGCATTTGTACCAAGTGCTTACATTATAATTTAAGAGATCATAAGTTGTGGGCCTATGTAATCTATGGATAATAAGTGGGAAGCAGCTATGAATTCTATGAAATGTGTAGATAAAAAGTACGTTTGACCAAAAGTGATTATTAGATAATCACAAAACATGCATTTATTTTCAAAGTCCTATGCAAATTCTTTTAAGAAAAATTTTAAGCTAAATGACAAGGGCGTTTAATGGCGCCTTTTTCTTAATTGATTTGGCTAGATATTTCACTAAACAACAATTCTTAAGATTTTGTTCTTATAGTTCCCCCGCAGAATGAGAAAGTGTTAATGTGCAGGTGATCGTTGCCACTGCAGAGCGTTGTTTAGATCCAATTCCTCAAACTTGTACAAGCAAAGTTAGCACAGAATTCAGAACAGATCCCAGTTTCTTGATCAGATAGGTCAGTTTTCTTACTTTTGATTGTTATGTTTCATTTGGATTGCATTTCTTCCTCCTAAGTATCAATAATTCATGATTATATTTCATAATGGACCTGGAGCTGAAATGCAATCTTGATGAAATGGCAGTTTTCTGAAGCTTCACCCATTGTGCCTCTGTTTCCTTCCTTCATGGTGACCTTCCTGTTCAAGTATTTCTGGTCAATCTCGTGCAATTTTCCTGCAAGGTTCAGTGAGATTTTTTCTTTTGGACTGGTTTGTTATGAGAAAGGGGGGACTAGTTATAAATGGGTGGATTCTTGTCTGTGAAGAGTAGTCAATATGAGGCTTTGCACCACTAGGATTTGCAAACATTGTTCATTGTTGTTACATAGTCTAATGTGTTGTAATTGGGAATATTATTGCCGTTAAGGATCAGTCAAAACGTCTTATTCCTATCCTTGTGAGTCCAATAATACTATGTTATTTCCTTTACTTGTATTGGGCGTCTTACTTTCTTTGTTGGATCTCTAGGAATTCGTTTCAATCTAGATTTGGATATATTAACCAAATGGTTTAACTCTGTTTATAAACCTTTTACATTAAAAGTTGAATGATTCGATCGATTAGTATGAGTTTTTAAAGATGCAATTTTTTCCGGCAGTATATCTTATTTCGGAATATTTTTAGCATCTTTTTATATGAACCCATTTATTCCTCTTTGAAAAATTTGGACTTAATATATTTCTCTCTGTTTATGGTCGTTCATACGAAGTTATGCACTTTGGCTTCCATTCATCTATAGATGATGAACCATTTGGAAGATAAATATACGTTTTGTTAGAGCCTACAATTTGATGCTCTATCAGTGAAGCGATTTGCACTTTCTGGAGTTCTATTATTACCTTTTGTTCTTGTGTGTAATTACTCTTTTTATTGTGGCGTTTGCTTAATTGATTATTTCTTCAGTTTGACGGTACACTTTGAATTGATAGGCTTTGTTACATGTTCTCTGACCTTTTCTCATTTAATTTATTCAGTATGGATAGGCAGTGCCCCGAATTGCATAGCAAGTATACTGCAGCAGAGGCTCATAAATAAAATGGCTGCATTTCTGTCACGGCACACTCGTTATGCATTCAGCAAAAATTGTGCGACTTGCTTTAGTGAAATTCTCTCGAATATCTGATTGGACGAGTTTAATCATTTTCAGTACCGCTCTAACTGAAAATTTCAGAATTTCGAAAAAAAAAAAAAAAAAAATATTTGCTATTAGTGTTTGAATTTAACGTTGTTTTTTCATCCAGAACTTTATAAACGTTTCAGCTAATCGGGTTTGCTATTATCCTACCGAGCGCATGGTCGTTGTAACGTTGTTTTAGTGCACATTTTTGGGGATGATGATGAATTTTTTTTTTTCCCCAATTCTATCTGCTGAACTTTTATTGTTTCACATTTACATCTGTAGAAGGAAAGAATTAAGAATACGGCATTGAATCAATGCTCGATGCTACAAGTCAAGCCACAAAAAGGGTAAACGAACTCTATTGATGTCGTATTTCAACGTTATTTCCACGTCCAACTTCATAGTCTTCATCATCGGAGCTAGTCTTCATCATCAGAGCTCGATTCCTCGTTAGCTGAACTCTGAAACAGAAAAAATGAATGTTTGACCATGTTCGTTAGTAATTATTATTATTACTTTTAATTTTGTACTTGCAAGTAATAGAGTTACTTATTTTGACGGTAGAATAATTCATTAAAGTGAGATTGAAGAGAATATAACTTGATCATGTTGCCTCAATCTGCTTTGAATTTTGTTGATCACTTGTATCAGTATGTACATTGGGAGAAGTATGCCACTTGCCCTAACAATAAGCAACTGCACAAATGTGTATAAATGAATATTAGGACAGTTCACAGCAGAAAGTAGTAAATACCATTTTTGTGTAAAAGATTAGGTACTTACTGTAGGAAGTGAAAATGGGTAATCTCCAGTTTCTCCAGTGAGCACACCCAACAAATTTCTCATCAGAAGCAGAAATGTGAACTGCAAATATGAATGGCAATTAAGTTTTGAAAATGAATCTGACAACAAATACCTAAAGACAATGACCAAACTCATGATCAAAAAAGTTTCCCTCCCAATAGTTGGCAACATTGACAGCTATACCAATTTGACCTATTAGTGAGCATACCCGATTCACCGTTAAGACTCGATAAAACATGATAGGAACGATAAACGAGGGAAGTAAACGATTTTTTTTTCTTATGTTTTCGTCGTCGTTGAACTTATCAAACATGCTATCAATGTAATTACTCCTTATTTGACATTAAAATTTGTAATGTGGAACTTTATGGCTAGATTTGGTCCAAGTTCAACCCAAATTGATTCTTGGACAGCTTGAAATATTGGTAATTGAAACAATGCAACTCGATTTTGAGGTATTTCAAAATTATCTGGGTTTAGGACAACTTGGGACGGGTCATGCGGGATCTATGGACCCATTTGATTTTCTCATAAACTTACGTACAAGTTTGGGTGAGGATTATTAGCTGCTTATAAGAACGAGAACGAAATAAGTATGCTTGATTGAGCCTTAGCTGTGCATTTCGAGCGCTGTTCAGCCAACTCATTTTGACATAAAGTGGAAGTCATTGACATAGATATTTTCAATGTGAAACTTAAAAAATTGCAGTCCAATTTGCCATACAATAATTACATGCTGCGGACCAGATGACAAATGGGTTGATTTCAAACGTTGACTTGGTACATTTATATCATTTGAAATTCAAAAATGCTAGGCGTATTATTAAAAAGGATCGGAGGAAAAATTGTTTATTTTTTTAAACTGTTCAGTGATATGTTATCTCATGGTAAAGTGTAAACGATAATGTAAGTGTAGTATAATTGTTTGAAATTTAGGATGGACCGTGCTAGGTGTACACATTTGGTGTACGTCCCCCGGCTGACACCCCCTCTCACAAGGGGTGAGGCCCGCAATCACATGATGAAATCAATAGTTGAAAAGGCTTTCGACCATAAAGAAACTTACAATGAGAGCCACTGATCTCCAGCTAGTAGCTCCACTTGTGTGTGAAGCTGAACTGCATTCTTCGGAGTTGTCATCAGTTTCAAGCATCTGTCCTTCACCTCCATTTTCTCCTTCTCTTTCCCTTCTTGGAACTTCTGAACTTCCTCTGTGAACATTTACCCAACACACAACGTGAATTATAAGTTAAACCAAACAAATGAGCTCACGACTCTCTTATTCTTAATTTTTGTCCTTATCTCGTCTCGCATATTACACACTAAGTAAACATAGCTGATCTTTAATTTATTGAAAACGAGACTTAATTTATCATTATAAATATGAGAAGAAATGAAAGGGTATACATACATTATGAGTAGTGTCGTATCAACTAACTGGGCCTTCTTGGACGGTGTCGTGTAACCAGGTTCAAATTTCTGTACCATATAAAACTAAAACGTTACAAAAATTGTCATTTTCGTAAGTATATATATAATAATACAAAGTTATAAACTATCACTTTCCGTTTCAACATTATCCAATCATAGATGGAGACATAAAAAATCGAAAAATATTGAGCGAACAGAAAGTTGCGTATTCAAATTGTGCAAGGCAGAAAATTTCCATATTTGGACTATTTATTATTCTAGTTTTCTAAGAAAAAACACGTATTTGTGGCTTAACTTAAAAGTAAGGTTTTTAACTAAACAAAAACATATGTTATACTTCAGAAAAAAAAAAATTTGTTACTTTTGAAGAAAGGTAACTTTTTAAATTCAACCGATATTAGGTACAAAAATTATGAGTTCAAATTTGTCCAAAAAAATTTTATTTTATTTTTAAAACTAAGTTACCTGCAACTAAAATTTTGAGATTAACCAAACCTCGTACAATAATAATTTGCAAAAAATACTAGGAATTAGAAAAATAGCTAAGAACTCCGAAGAAATCTCCCAAAATTATTGAACAGAGGAAACTGCAAGAAGGAAGGAGGGGGGGGGGGGGGGGG
>CAIGRS010052858.1:0-12231 GCA_903798395.1 Fraxinus floribunda | reverse complement strand
TTACATAGTCATTTGCAAAAATGTCCAAAAAATTTCAATGTCCATTTTACTATAATATAGACCAAAATGTCCTCATTAACAATTTTAAATTCCACAATGAAGACAAAATCATTTATTTAATTAAAAATTATATTGACTAATAATAATTTGACACGTAATCTATACTATTTATTATAAAAAGTACCATGTGAATCATGCATTAAATGCTCACATCTCCTTATAAATGGACAAATAAAATATTTATGAAATGTTGAAAAGTACACTTAAAATATCAAGAATATTATGAAATATAGAGAACTCTCATGCTCATAATGAAATCTCGTTCTAAATAAATGAAGTGTCAATATATAGACATGATTCAAATATCGATAACATCTTTTAAAATGTCAAGAATGCCATGAAATGTCAAGAATAATAACTTTTAAACACAACTTATCAACAAAAACAAGATTTGAAAGAAAATTACCATCTACTGAGAATTATAGAAAGCCTAATCAACTGCAAATTTGAATGAGATTAAATTTTCAGAAATGAAATTATATGATTTTCTTTTGAATTGGAAGCATATAATTATTTTTTAGTGCTAATGACTTTTCTATTTCATCGTCTTCATTTTTTTCTCAAAATTCTTGGTCAATACCTAATAGATAATAAAAGCAAAAGAATCAATTAACTAGCAATGATGTAGTTTTTCATGTAACCTACTCGTTCTTCACGAAATTAGTGAGAAATTGAAAAGAAAAGAAAAATTACTTCATTTTTCAATGAGGGTATAATAGACATTTTGGTACCAATTTTAGCCATTTTTGCAAAACAGATCATAATTAGGCACTTTTCAATTGAGGAATTGTCCATTTTTGTAAATTCCCCTCAAGAAAAAAAACACGTCCACAAATTTTTGAAAACAAATAGAATATTAATGTAAATGTAAGGAAAAGAATGTCTAAATAACATTATTGATCCTAAGGGAATTTACGAAAAATGACCAAATTGTCTATTATACCCCCAATGAAAAATGATTTTTTTTTTTTTTTTTTTTTTTTAATTTGTCATGAATTTCAAGAAGAATAAATAGCTTCCTTGAGAAGCTATATTAATGTTAGTTAATTCCTAATGAATTTATTTGTTTTTATTATCTATTAGGTATTGACAAGAATTTTGGGAAAAAATGAAGTAGAAAATTCATTAACGCTAAAAAATAATTTGATGCTTCCAATTCATAAGAAAATCATATAATTTTATCCAAATTTGCAGTTGATTAAGTTTTCGACAATTCTCGATAGAAAGTAATTTTTCTTTGAAATCTTATTTTTGTTGACAAGTTGTGTTTAAAAGTTGTTATTTTTGACATTTCATGACTTTTTAGACAGTTTAAAAGCTGCTATCAACATTTGGATTATATTGATTTTGACACTTTAACACTTCATATGTTTAGAACGAGATTTCATTCTGAACATGAAAGTTCTCCACACTTCATAATATTCTTGACATTTTAAGTGTACCTCTCGACATTACATAAATGTTTTAGGCCCTGTTTGTTTTGGTTATCTAAGTCAAAGTCAAAAAATCAATATTAACCACATATTTTATGGATCCCACAACTTTTCAACTACACATTTTAAAAACTTCTATTACAATCTATTAAAAATCTAATTTTAATCTCCACCAAACACTCTTATTTACCAGCTTATAGAGAGAAGTGAGCATTTAATGCATGATTGACATAGTACTTTTTAAAATGAGTAGTATAGGTTATATGTCAAGTTATTATTGGTCAATACAATTTTTAATTATATAAATAATTTTGTCTTCATTGTGAAATTTAAAATTGTTAATGAAGGGATTTTGGTAAATATTATACTAAAATGGACATTGAAAAAAAGTTGGACATTTTTGCAAATAACTATGTAAAAGTGAACATTTTTTTTGCAATTTGCACAGGTTAAGATCACACGCCCTGAATGGAATATTCGAAAGGAAAAGTAGTTGGAATGCATATCCATGTCTTTACACTTCAGGTTAAATTTCAATGACATGTGACATGACACGTTCAGTTGATGATTATAAAGCCCCCGCCCCGTTATTTGTAATTTTAATAGTTGGAACAGTATTTTTTAAAAAAATGTGAGATTCAAAAAGAGAAAAAAATTTGGAATTATGTATAATATTATTTTATTGAAAAATGTGTGATTGATATGAAAAGAGAAAAAATGAATTATAATTTTAATGGGTGCAAAATAATCACTATAAGTGAAATATACTTTGAAAAAAGCTAAACGTACAGGGCCCATGTGTAAAGCAACTCTCGTATACTTTTTATGTACAATATTTTGTACGACTCACGATTACCACACGCTTATTATCTTCACATTTCAAAAGACTTACATCTTATAACCACTTTTAAGTTATAATTCAATCACCAACCAAACATGCAAGCCACTTCAAGTAAAATTACAATTTAGTACTATATAGGCATTCACTACGTCTAATAGTTCGAGTTCTACCAACTTTATCATCATACAATATCTAATCACTTGCAGATATTATTTCAACCCATTCAGAAAGATAGAAAATTTTGAAATATACAGGGTCAGACTACCACGTATGGAAAATTTCTGTTCTTCAAATTATGAAGTTATTGGAATCTCTGTAAGGCTAAAAAAACTGAACTGTCAAATTCTAGATTAGTTTCTTCTTCTGAAAGTAGCGCTTCAAATAAAACAATTGAGATATTGAAACCACAATGCAGACACTAAGGGACATGATACTGAACCAAGCAACTCTAGCATTTGTTCTCTCACTCACTTCCCTCATCTCCACTTCCCTGCAATCACAAAGGACATATAAGTAATTCAGTTTGATTTTTATTAATTTCCATTACAATTTAATGATGAAAAAGGTACTATTACATAGTCCAAACATGAGTGTCCAAAAATATCTACCTACTACTAAATATGTTAAGTTGTTCAGAAATCATATGTATTTTATTCTCAAAGAGAAAGGGACTTCATTTATATTGTATCTGGTAACATATTGAAAAGCCAAAAGATGCTTTTAAGATTAAGAATCTACTTATGGACTTGTTTAGATAATCTTCTAGCAATGTATAGTCTGATTAGAAGATCTTCTGAAGGAAGCTAGTTCAATGTGACTTTTTCGGGAAACTTTTCTACAAAAGGCAAATATAGAAGCAAAAGCAATATAAAAGTCATAAAAAACAAGGAAAAAAATAAAATAAAATAAAAAAATCGTCATGATAAAAGTAGTTGAATAACCATGGTTTCTGCTATTTTGGAAAGAGTTCATCATTATTATCATGTTTGGTGCATGTCAATCGGGGACAGTGAAAGATGATATGCAAGTCTTCAGGCATAAATCTCTAAAATTTATACATGAATTAGTTGCCTGCAAATTTATATCCAATATTCTGCTGTTCTCAACATAACAATTTTGCTATTCTATTGAAGACTGAACTCTTTTGTTAGTCAATTTGATAAAATAAATGCCATCCCGTACTCCTCCAAAAACATGTGGCAGATCGATAGCAACTCCATAATGAGAAGACAACGAAGTAGAATAAATTCAAAATTGAAAGAATGTTAAAGAGAAGATCAGGAAAAACCACTCTGGAGAGAGATGAAGAAAAGCACACATTCGATAATCGAACTGCAAATTACCTGTCTTTAAGATAGATCAAGTTTCCGTGGATTGCTTCCACGGCTCCTTCAAGCTTCTGTAACTCAAGTTCCAGACCCTAATGGAAAAAAATGGCAACACAAGAACGCGGGGGAAGATAAAATAAGTGTTTAGAGAGGGAGATTAATATCATAATTATTGTCATCAGAGCCCTAAAATGACTATGACAATTTTGAGGATAAACTTACTTCAATTTTTTCTTTCTTTGCAACTGAATCCCAATCCTTTGCGGCAATTCCAGTTTTCCAGTCAAGACCAATGCTCATATTCCCACCTCCGTTGTGACTGTTATCCTTCCAGAAGCATGCCAAGTAGTTGCCAGACTCAGTTGTCGTAAAGGCGAATTGACCATGGGTGACATTTTCTTGGTGATGAAGGTTGTTACCATATGGCGAAGTAACCTAAATAAGATGATTTCAAGAATGAGACTTTATCTAGGATCTAAGACAAAAGGATTGTTAAAAACATTTATTTACAACTTCACTGTTTTCCCAACGCAACAAGTAATGCAAGTTTGGTGCAGTGCAAATGAGGAAAATTTTTAAGTTTCTGGTTTCCCTTTCCCAATAACACCACTATTTTAACTGGAAATTTTATGCTAGAACAATTTGCTAGGAAGTGGCACGACTACCAGAGTGAGGCAAAAATGAATTAAATATGTTGTAATTTTGATGTATTTGAAAACCTTCACAAAAAGTTTCCACTATCAATCATAATTACAAGCCTTCTCTTGAATTTGGTTTAACAAAACATTGGCATCCAGGACCTACAGATGTTATACATCCTGCACACACAGTTCAACCATGCTACCTTGCTGAAGCACATGATCTTTATTTTATACTCTGCAATCCTTCTAAAAACTCCTCGATCTCTCCTTTGTAAAACTCATCAACTTTCCCCCACACCAAAAATAGCAACATTTTCAAATTCATTCTAAGAAACCTTAGAAGATTTAAAACGGAAAGACTTTTCAACTTTCCAAACTACAAAAATAAAAATCTATACTAACGCTCCATGAAACTTGTGGCAAAGCTTTAATTGAACATCATCCAAGTACAAACGAATTTCTTTCCATGTGAATTACTATTTTATGCAAATGAACTGACAAAAATCACCACTTTTGATGCCTTGTATCCATTTTCTCTGAACTCTCCTCGTGCCACCTCCACAAAGAAACATGGCCGCTGTTCATCATGAGCACACCCACGTATGCAACACACTAATTTTCTCTCTACATATAGTAATAAGTAATGGTACAATCGCTTTTATTAGTGTTGTTTCTTCTTGGCGGAATACTTAAAGTAAAAAAAATAAACCTCCAATTTTTAAAGTAAATGCAACTTCACAGCAAATCTCCTTCGAAACTTCTTCCGAAATTATCAAATTTCTATTCCATCTCATCTATATGGCACCATAAACAAATTTACACACGTTCTCAATTAACTGATCGAAGATCGAATTATCGAAATCAATAGCTAAATTATAAAATCAATTTTCCGACCAAAAACCCTAGGGAGCGGAAGATGGGAAGAGCGTGAAAATCAACTATACAAGAAAACAGGCGTATTTACCTTAACGGAAATGGTGGGGACAATGCTATTATTTATATGATGCTCATCGCCGATGACATAGTAATCAGCCAAAACGACGACTTTGCTGTGTAATTCCTCCGACACGCACTTTGTTCCTGAACTCGGTACGTCCAACCATATCCCCCGCGTCACCGGCACCACCAACCCCACCACCATTAACACCACCCACAACATACAGACCTCTACCGACTTCATCTGTATAAATATGTACGTAAGTATATATGTTAATTGAGAGGCTGTAGGCTGGAATTGGATCGGATTTGTGCAAAATCTGCAGGTTTAAATTTTATTCTTTGAGTAGATGAGAAGAACACACGCGACTAAGGAGCGGAGGGGTTGAGTAATATTTATTTATATCGCGTGAAGAAGTGCGAGTGGGTATAGAAAGTCAGAGTCTTCGCGCCACGCATCTACTATTTGGTTCTACCAATCGTGTCATTACGTGTTATGGTATGAGGTGCCAGCTAGGACAATTAGTGTAAAACTTGGTTTCGCACCCACGCGCTTCATCTCGTTGGTTTCCACAAGATATAATATTAGGGCAATATTGGGACTTAGAAGACTAGTCCCATATTTATATATGGGAAAGATGTTATGACATTGATTTTTGTTTAAGAAATAATTGATTGTGAAAGATTTATTTTGCTTTTCTAAGCATTGGTTGTCCAAGTATCTATATGTGGCGTGAAGTCAAACATCCTTCACGATCCCAAGAAAATCTCTACATATTTATCTTAATAAGTGAATTTTACATCATACCGTCATTCTCTGTTACATTGATCTTTTCACTCTCCTTTCCTCCATTTTTTCCCTTTGGCATGCACTTCATTTGTAGCCTATAAAATAGGTGGCATGTGTCACCAAGGAGGACTAATTGAATTAAAGGGGTATATGCAAGCGCACGTCCACACACACTCTCTCATCGAAATTTCCTAAAAGAAAAGATAGTACTTTGATGAACTGTCGTGGTAGTCCCAAGATGTAATCATTTTGTTGGCAAGTAACGTAGTAGTAAATGAGTTAGGTCTCAGTGATGGCAGATTTTCGAGAAAGCAAGCTGTTGAAGCAGCTGGCAGGATAAATTGATTCCTAGGCCCTGTTTGAGCCAAATTATTCTAGAAGGAGAATGAAAAATATAGTCGTTATTCGGGCTCACACAAGAGATAGAAGATTTGAATTTAAATGTTGATTTGATGGATAACGGTCATATTTTTCATTTTAATGAGATAATAAATTGGCTCAAACATGACCCTAATAATATTGTTTAAGGTGTGTTCCCATCTATGTCTAGGAATAAAGTAAGGATTGACCCGACATTGTTCTTCTTAGGTCAGGGGTTTGCATGACAGAGAAGAAGCAACTATTTGTTTTTTTCTGCTTTAAGGATAATATGCAGTACTAAATTTACGGTTCCATTTCGCGTTATTAGTTTTATGCGTTTAGCTTTTTTAAATGAGTTTCTTGTTTCATTTAGATAATTTGTACACTCCTTTAAGCATTCTACAGTATCCCATAATTTGGTTAGGTTCTTATTCAACCCTAGAGGCAGCTGCTAGGGCATATGATGCAGCCCTATTGGGCCTTAAGGGCCCTTCAACCAGCCTAAATTTTCCATTTTCACCTTCAAAAAATCTTAATCCTAATGTCATTTTGTCACCTAAATCATTCACGGAATCGCGGCCACAGCAGCGACAGCAACAACAACAACAAAAAATAATAACCACACGTCATTTTTTGAAAACACGGAGAATTTAAGTCCACAATCTCCACCTTCTATTTTCTCCAGTTGTTCATCGTCAAGGTTTTTGCCATCAACTCCCATCACCTCATTTCTTGAAAGCTCGAAAAATTTGAGTGTACAATCTCCATCATCCATTTCTTCGTGTTCATCATCATCAAGTTATTTTCCATCACCCTAATTATCATCGAGTACTTCTTCATCCTGTGATCAGTTTGAAGATCATGAAGTTTCATTGGCTCCCTCTTTTGATGAATGTGTAGCAGATGAGCCATTGATCAGAGTGATGGGCTCATCATGGTACACCTTTGATTCACCCGAGTACAATGATTATATGCTCAACGGGGTGTTCCTTGATCCGTTCATGATGGAGGGATTCCTATGAAGATGCACTTTAATTTGTCTTTTTCTTCATGTATTTTTCATATGACATGCTTGTTTGGTATTGCTTATGAGTGCTAATATGCGTTGGGTCTTATAAAATGTATGGATAATACTTCATAATAAGTAGTGAGACCTCCAAAATGTATGATTAAAGCATGTTTAATTAACCAGCTTAAAAAAAGTTAAGCACACACAAACATATTCAATCGATGTGAAAATACTATTGTTGTAAAAAGATCGTCCAACCAGGGTCAACCAGTTCAACTACAAAAATCAAGTACTGCCCTAAAATATCTAAAAATCGGATATTAGAAAAATGGGATGATTTATATAGATGAAATTATCACTTTAGACACGTAATTTTTGTAAGAAGTCTTAGTCAATTGCTTCTTGAGCAATGTTATTCATCTATAACAGAAGTCATCTCTATTAGAGGCGAATATTTAGCATTATTCTTTGCTTTTTTTCTAGAGCGAGCTAAAATCATATAGACGTTGGTCGATTGATACATCAAACTAGCAACAACCGTAAGAGAAAAGGAAAGGGCATAATAATAAAAATTTTGGAAAAGTTGAAACTATCATAGAGATGGAAGAGTCGAAGCTATGAGCAAGCAAGACACAACTTGAAGAATTGAAATATTTTCATAGGCAAAGGAAAAGGAAAAAAAGAAAAAAAATTGCGATTTTTACAATAACTTTAAGAGTGCATGTATAGTAGTTTCATTGAACATGTTAGATTGTTCTTTTATAAAAGTTAATTTTTAAGTTGATAAGATTAACCATACAAAAATGTAATTTTTAAGTGCAACAAAACATGGTCAAGTTTTTGTTAATTTTGACATCCTTATCACCTTATGTTACTTGGGAACAAAAGTCAAAAGACCAGTGTTTGTTGATGTCTCATTATAAGTCCCTCAATTTAAAGATTAAAGACAAACTTTAGCGTCCGTTTGGTCCACATTATTTCACATGATAATGAGAATAATAGTATTTTTTTCGGAGAATGTGAGGTTAAAAAAGAAGAAAAAGTTTTTGAGTTTACATGTAATATATTTTTATTGGAAAATGTGTGGTTAATATGAAGTGAAGGAAAAATGAATTATAATTTACTGGAGAATAATAGGGGTCAAATAGAGACTCTTAACTACACCTTTCCTAAAACCCTTTGCTGCAACTCAACTTATCTACTACTCATTTTTATCATATAATAATTTCAACAGCTTATAATGAAACCCAAATGAGTACATAAATAGTTTTCAAATTTCATACTTTTAAACTTTTTATCCTCACTATACTATGTTTATTTAATTTTTTTAACACAATGTGTTACATTTTGTAATGTGTTACAATTGTCAAATATGTGTTACACACATTTTGATGCATATTTTCACCATCACAGTGATCGGAACCATTCCTTGTAATATTCAGTGTTACACCATCATTGTTGTCTATCCCACCATCTAGACAATTTAAAGTTATACAACTAGCGTTGCCGCGAGCCCACCGCCACCATTATCATTACCGTAATACACTATGTACAAATTATTGTCACTATTAAAAAAATAATTAGATCACCGTCATCATTACGGCACCGCCATTACTACACCCCCGTCATCATCAACAAATACACTTGAATCTTAGCACCACCATCATAATGACATACACGAAAACCGTTAAAAAAATTGTCATTACTAACATTAATGCCACCCAACACAAAAACACCACCGTCACAACCGTCTAGACATCACAAATAATAAAAAAAGAAACATACAGCAAATCCAAAAGAATAAAAGAGGTGGTGGTGGTTGATGGCCGATGGTGATGGTGGTCATGTCTTTAGGTTTAGGGTTTGAGCGTGAGGGAATAAAAAACAGTTTTTTAGAATAAAAATAATTTTGAAATTTCAAAAGAAATTGAGGTAGTGGGTGCACTAGAGTAAACAAGCTAAAACAGGTCCAATATGAACCTCCTTGTAAGCCCATGCGTAGACAAAATTTGTAAACTCTCTCCAAACTGTGACTCATATTTGGGGCTTTATATGATATAATGTGGAAATTACATCACGTCAGGGTTTTAAAGATCACTATTCTTAAATTAGATAAGAAGTTTAATTAAGCAAAAGTAAGGTAATTAATATATAATAACAATATTATAAAAGTAAATAAATTTACATATCCCCACCCACCCACTAAACCCATCCATCCATACCCAATATATCATTTTCAATCCATAGTTCACAATTGGTGACCCTTCACAGCACAACCATTCCAACGACTCTTGACGGTGCACCCACTCCGACTACTATTCACAGTGCAACAGTAACACTCCTTCGTACTAGGCAATCAGTGCTGCGGCAGCACTGCTGCCCTTCGCGATTATCGACATATTAAACGACGGAGTCTCAAACGTAATAATGATGTCGGTGCAGCATTGACTCTCATGCCACACCACCACCTCTACGGCAATGTCGCCGTGATACATAGAAACAAAAGACGATGTGGAAAGGCGATTTGTGGAAAGACAATTTAGGAAAAGATACTATCGTTGCCGCGATATCGTGATCTAGTGGTCGATGGTAGCCGTTGCTTCCAATCTGACAGTGGTTGATCCACAACAACGTGGATCTGTTATTTCCTTCTCTCTCACTCTCTCTCTCTCTCTCTCTCTCTCTCTCTCTCTCTCATTTTGAGTTTGATTTCTCCGATGGTTACAGTAGTTTGTGTGGCCGATGGTTATCGTGGTGGTGTCTTTTGTGGTTGTGGTTGTTGTTGTGGTGGTGGTTTTGTGGTTATTGTAGGTGTGGTGGTGGTTTTGGAATTGTGGGGTGGCAGGGACGAAGTGTGTGGTGGTGGTGGCGCTACTAGCGGTGATGGTGAGTTGGTGTTGGTATGTCGGTGATGGTGGCGGTGGAGGTAGGGGTGGCAATGGTGATTGGCGACGATGGTAGAATGAGGAGAAAGAATGTGATCATTATTTGAGTGTTGTGACCAGTGGTTAATTTGTGACCTAAAAGAATGTGTTGGTGACTAAATTTAGAATCGTGACGAGAATTTGGTAAGTAGTGACCAAATATTTCGATGATTTGTGATTGAAAAATAACTTGTGACCAATTAATTAAATAATTTGTGATCGAGAAATAATTTGTGACCGTGAAATAAATTGTAATTTATAAAATTTATTATTTGTGCCTAATAAATAAATTGTGACCTATTAATTTTCTGATTTATGACCTATGAAATTCTTAATTTGTGATCGTAAAATAATTTGTGACCTACAATTTTTTTATTTGTGATCGAGAAATAATAATTGACCAATAAATAAGTTGTGACACATAAGTACGTACATATGACTATTATTGTATAATTGTGACATTAATATATTTAATTATTTATTTATCATCTGAGTTTTGAATTTTGAAATTCTAAACGTGAAATTGGAATTGGACATAGTTAATACTTGAGTTGTGAATTTTTTAAGGACAATTTCACATTTAAGAGATTAAGTATGATCCATTTCAAAATTAAGAAACAAGATTTAAAATTTCAAATCAGATATTAATTAAATTTTATTTATTAAATAAGTAGTAAAAATATATTATATTAATTAAATATATGAAGGTCATAATTCCATACAATTTGGTCACAAATTATTGAATTAATTGGTCACAAATTATTTTTAAGTCACAAATAAAAAAATTTATAGGTCATAATTTATTCATTTGTCACAAATCACAAATTTTATAAATCATAACTTATTCATTTATAAAAAAATATCAAATTAATTAATTATAATTTAATAAATTATGAGTCACAATCATATTTTTTAAATTTTATTGGTTATAAATTAACCAAATTATTGGTCACAATTAGTCAAATAATTTGTCACAAACACTCTTTATATCCCACCCACCTACTAGCACCACCACCATTGTCGGCCCTCACCACCTGCACTACAACTACCAACAAAAACCATCCAAAAAGTTCCGACACCAGATCGCGATACAATTTACCGAAATCTTCTTAAATCTCGTATTGGTAGTAGAAAATGCAACCACACACGATGAGTCACAGTAAGCTTGACTTGTACAAACTCCGGCACCAGCTATCAAAAATTTCGGCACCAGATAATTATCTGTCTTCTCTCTCTCATCGAATCACTCTCTCAAAACCTTATTCCAACAAACAATCCCTCTCGCTGGCAACCACCTTCGTCGCCAGTAACCATTCCCACCACTGCCAACTCTTCATCGACACTCAAGTAGCAACCACATCTAATGCACAGCACTCGACGCTCCTTGCGCAACTGCGCCACTCTTCAGCGGCACCCAAGTAGCAAACGCACACTACCCTTTCGACGCGGAGCAATGCAAAGCCCGACATAACATGCATATCATGTCAAATTCTTCATAGTCGCAGCGTCACCTCTATGCACGAAGCAACGGTGATGCACGCCCCGCTATCGCTACTTCATGCACAGCGACAATCTGTTCCTGTGCGATTGCGGCTGTAGGTTTGAAAATATTTGTGGTGGTGATGTCGTCAACAACTGGGAGTTTGGAAAAAAAATTTGGTAGTTGTGGTGTGGTAGAGATGGTGAGGTGGTTAAGTATGATGTTAGCGAGGTGGTGTTGACGGTGTGGTGGCGACAATGCTTCTCGGCGATCTCTAGAGAGAGGAGAGAAGGTGTGATAGAAAGAGAAGAGAGAGAATGGAGATGATGAAAATATTGGGATTTTGGTGTAGGTGGTTGGGAATGGGTTATGTGGGATGATACTTATATTTAATTTTGTAATATAATTATTGATATTTAAAATTTTAAT
>CAIGRS010052804.1:0-13891 GCA_903798395.1 Fraxinus floribunda | reverse complement strand
CATATCCATAGAATTTCCACCGAAAGCAAAATAGGAGAATACTAAGTACATTTAGGCATAAAATAGTCATACGAGCGCATAAAAAAAGGAGAAAAAAGTATGCATTTTATATTCCTATCAGGGCTCAAAAGATGAATCTATCTATGGTTGTTTCTGAATGTAACACGGTTGGTAATCAAAGGGATTGGTGGGTCGACGCAAATGCTACCCACCATATTTGTGCAGATAAAACTATGTTCTCAAATTATCATGAATTAAAAGGAGAACAATTATTCATAGGAAACTCTACAAGTTCGAAGGTTGAAGGACTTGGAAAGACCACATTGAAAATGACTTTCGAGAAAGATCTAGTTTTCAATAATGTCATCCATGTGCCTGACATTTTCAAAAACCTGGTTTCGGGGTTTCTATTTAACAAAAATGGCTTTAAACTTACATTTGTATCGGACAAGTTTCGATTATGATACGTTAATTACACATTTGTGTGCAAACTTATGAATTAAAGTTTAATTCCGACACTTAAAATTAATCATAATCATAAATGTGAAGTATGTGTTGAAGTAAAGTTGGCCAAAACATATTTTCACTCGGTTCAAAGAAACATGACACTTTTAGAATTAATACATAGTGATATATGTGATTTGAAATTCGTTCAAACTAAAGGTGGTAATAAATACTTTATAACTATCATTGATGGTTGTACAAAGTATTGTTATGTCTTTTACTACAAAGTAAAGAAAAAGCCTTAGATGTAATTAAACATTATAAAACGGAAGTTGAGAATCAACTTGGCAAACGAATAAAGAATAATTGTAGTGATAGAGATGGAGAATGTAGGACACCATTTGAAGAATATTATTCCAGTATGGAATCATTCATCAAACAATGATACCTTACTGACCTCAATCGAATGGTGTTGTTGAACATAAAAATAGAACTTCTAAAGAAATTATGAACGTAATGTTGATAAGTTTGGGTCAACCCTAGAAATTGTGGGGGGGAAGCTACTCTTTCGCCAAATAGCATTTTTAATAAGATATCTCTTAAGAAAATGGAAGAAACTCCACATGAACTATAAAAATGTCACCCTCAGTCCTGCCAACACTTCAAAGTGTAGGGGCATTTGGCTAAGGTTGAATTACCAAGTGGAAACAAGTGAAAATCGATCATAAGATGATTGATTGCATATTTATTGGATACTCCAATAATAGTAATAATGTATATCGTTTCCTTATATATAAATGTGAAATTCAAGATGTACATGAAGGAACCATAATTGAATCGAGAAATGCATCATTCTTCAAGAAGGTATTTCCATGTAAGGACAAGAAAATGCAAGTTCAAATAAAACAATTTATAAAACTACAAATAACATCAAATGAGAAATGACTAAGACGTAGTAAAAGGGTTAGAACATCTATTTCGTTTAGCCCAGATTTTCTAACATACATGGTAGAAAATGATCCAAAAGGTTTTCAGTGAAACAATGTCTACAATAGAAGCACTACACTGGAAAAAAGCTATTAATAGTGAAATAAATTCTATTATGTAAATCCATACTTGAGAGTTGGTTGACTTCCTCCCGGAAATAATTCTTCATGGTGTAAATGGATTTTCAAAAAAAAAAAAAAAAACACTAAACTTGGATGGTGTTCGCTATGAAAGTGTAAGCCGCAAGTGTACGAGTCGCGTTCAAGTATAAAATAGATTTTTTGAGTTCGAGTTTTCGATTCCTCGAGAAATATTTATTTTTGATTACACGACTTTAGTCAATTTAATTTTAATAATAAAAACAAACACATAATCATATTTTATTTTGGAAAATAAGGAAAAATAAACTAAAAGTCTAAAAAAACACACACACACACTTTGGGATTTTGGAGGAAAACGTGATTGAGATTCATGGTTTTCTCTTAACCGTCACTTAATTAATTTTTCCACAAGCCAATTAACAAATTACTAATTTACAATGTTAAACTCGAATTTTCAATTAATTACCTTTGTCGAGCGAAATTAACCCTAATTATTTGCTTTAACCTGCTATATTTCTATGTCGATTAAAATCAAACAACCACATTAAATCTTTGTAAAAATAGTTCAATGTGTCACCTAAATTAGGAGTATTTCTCTATCTCCTACAAGAACCTAGGGTTTCAACTATTTGGTCTGAAATGCACATTCTTGTCTCTAACGATGTACAAATTACTAAACATAATTATTCATTGACTACATAAATGAAATACATAAAATACAATAGTATATACATATAAAATGAGCATTTTAGCATTAAAAGCTTGTTTGAACACCTATTTTGCCCTAAAAATGTATTTTAGAATAGTGATACGATGAAAAATGAGTAGTTAGGGTGTGTTTGAGCCACATTATTTTGAAAGAATGTATTCTAAAATAGTAGATTGATGAAGAATATGTGGTTAAAAAAGAAGAAAAATTTATTGATGTGATAGAAAATATTATTTTATTGAAAAATGTGTGGTTGAAAATGAGTAGATGAATGAAAATGAAAATTTTAATGTGACTCAAACAAGGACTAATATTTTATTGAAAAATGTATGGTTGAAAACAAGATAGTGAAAAATTTATTTTGAAAATAATAAGAATCTAACAAGGGCTAAAAAACAAATAATGAAATTAATTAAAGTTAGGTTAAACTATTATCATAAATCCCAACACAAGAAATTAACCCATATTATATATGAGTAATGTTATTTAGCCACGCTGGGGTTGCAACCCTAGTTGAGGTGGCTTAAAAGATAAGTGGAATTAAATGTATCATTTATTTAGTCTATCATTTAGAGCTACCTAAATTGAGGTTGCAACCTCATTGGGGCTACATAACATTATTCATTACATATATGGGCGCCACTTCTCTACCAAAAACAAGAAATTGGTTCATTTTGCAGCCAAGTCCATAAGATAATTGCATACTAGGTCCATCAACTTTGATCTTGTATAGTTTGATCCTCAAAATTTGATTTTTATATTAATCATGCCCTTTATAAATTGCATCCAATGTCCTTTGACTTTTTACACTTGCATTTTGGTCCCCAATTTCACAATTTTGTATGCTTTTGATCCATATTCTCTTCCTTTTGCCTTGTTCTCTTTCCGTTTAGGTTTTCACCTATAAAAACAATAATTACACAATTGTGAATAGAAATTCATTCAATTTAATTAATAATTAGCTTGTTAATAATTAGCTTGTTAAAGTATCTAATAAGTGTGAAAAACACTTATTAGATGGGTCCATTAATAAATATAAGGTTAGATTAGTTGTCAAGGGATATAAACAAGATGAATGACTTGACTTATTTGATACCTACTCAACCATAAACAAAATCACTTTTAATTGCACATAGATTAAAAAATACATTCCTAAATGGTAAGTTAGAATAAGTGATATACATGGAACAAACCTAAGGGTTCATCTTTCTTAATCACAAACCAAAATGTTTGTAAACTCGTTAAGGTCTTGTATGGATTGAAACAAGCTCCTAAACATTAACACCAAAAGTTTGACAAAAATGATATTGCCGAATGGATTTAAGATAAACGAGTATGACAAGTGTGTACACATAAAACATACATCGAAAGCCTATGTGATCGTTTGTCTACATGTAGACGACATGTTGATAATGAACAATGATTACGAAATAATACTACACACGAAGAGAATGCTAACGAAACATTTTGATATGAAAGACTTAGGAGTGATTGATTTGATATTAAGGATTAAGATCTCTATAACATTAAGAAAAATTGCACTTTCCTAATCTCACTACACTGAGAGTGCACTTAAAAAGTATAATGCACTCGAGGAAAGTTCTGCAAAAACCCTTATTAACACATGTTTACAAGTATTGATAAAAAGAGTGAATGCGTGTCATAACTAAAGTATTCACATATTAGATGCATTTTAATGTATATTAGAAATTGCACTCGACTGGATATAGCATTTGTTGTGAATAAACTTAACAAATTCACAAGTAATCCAAGCCATGATCAGTAGAAGGTTTTGACAAGGGTTCTTCGGTATTTGAAGTATACTTTAGCCCATGGATTACACTTCACAAAATATCCCGCGGCATTGGAAGAATATTGTGATGCAAACTGGATATCCAACATAAAGAATTTCAAGTCTACTAGTGGTTACGTATTTACCATAGTGGAGCTATTGTGTTATGAAAGCCAACAAAGCAAACATGTATGGCTTGATCAACAATGTAATCAGAGTTTATTACTTTAGACAAAGCTGGAGTAGAAGCATAATGACTTCATAAATCATTGGAAAATATTTCATGTTGGCCTAAGTCGGTATCTGCAATAGGTATACATTTTGATAGTCAATCGGCTATTGAAATGGCTCAAAGCAAAATGTATAATAGTAAGTTTGGACATACATGTCGTAGAAACAATATTGTTGACATCGAAAATTGTACGTACAAAATCCAAGCCAACTTAGAATGTAAATGAGGATTTTTTTTTTTATTGATATAATGACCTTTAAATTACAAGAGTAAACTACCAGCGTTTTCCTTTGCTTTTGCCAAAGGAGATATCTTAAAATCAAGTGTTTAGAATCCTCTCCCTTCTTCAAGGCTTTGATCCCTCTTTTATAGGGAAAAATCTATATGTATGCCCCCTCCCCTGTCTTTTCACTGTAATACCAAGCTGAGGAAGTATGGTTGTTGGTGTGATAAGATTGGCTGCCGAGCTGGGCTCTGTCAGGTTCTTTTTTAGCATTGATTACAAGTGACCCCCAGCAATTAATGCATGACTTAAAGGAGGAAGCTAACATTTTTAATTGGAGAATCATGTGGGCATTGACGTAAGACCTTTCTAGATGCGCTCCTATGATTGGCGACTCATATATTCTGCCAATGATTCCTAATCATTATATATCTTTTGCCTTAAAAGACTACACAGGCTTCTTGCGTAAGACACAAATTCTTCGAGCTGACCTTCTATATTCAAGCTGAGTATAGCACTTGCTGATGATGTGGAATAGTCCAACCTTAATTACCTCAGAGGTTGGTGGTCAACAATTACCCCCCAGGTCAGTATCGACCAAAATAAGAGACCAACCTTTAAGATTGATTGGCACATTTTCCAACTCTTCGCAATAATTACTTCAATGAATACATGGGACACATGTCATAAAATGACTTGTATGCGAGCTGTAGAACAGATATGTTCCTTCATCCAAAAGCTTTAAATTCTAGTCGTTACTCATTTATTGCTTTATTTGGATGGTTCCGATTAAGGCTCTTATTATTCTGACCCTTTAAATGACCATCTTCTCTTTCATTCTTTCACTTATTGAATTCTCCATACTTGCTCTCTAAAAAAATCTCCTCCCATTTTCTTTCTCCTGAGTGGTCGGCTTCATTCAAGTATTTCCCTCCATTAAGAATACCTTTCGTTTATTTGATATACATATTTTTTCTAGATTCTTTTAATATGAGTTTGGACGAATCCCAGGTATGATCCTGAGGTAATAATCAAGAAGAGATTACTCCTTCTTCTTCTTCTTCATCTGCTAATTCTTCCTCAGCCAGTTCGAATTGCCAGGAAGTGCTAACTCATATCCCAATTACTTCATTCTTCCTGCAACCATCCAATTTTCCTAGAAGTATGGAACCGCGGAGGAAGGTGAGGGAGGAAAGGTCATGGGTAGGTAGTGAGGGTGTGAGTGAGGAGTGGAGAGCTAATTCCATTAGATCTGTGGTCACTGGAGATATGTTGACTGGCATTAAGGTTAAATATAGCATACCTAATACCATGGAATTAGTAATTTTATCCTCATCTGACTGAGCTAGTGCTCCTCCCTCCAGATGCATAGCTCTTAACACGGTGGTCCTCCAGGCTGGGCTGAGGTTGCCTTTTCCCAAAAATAATCAGGCAGTTCTTTTCTACTTGGGGAATAGCCCCTACCCAACTTTTCCCCAACGGATAGAGAACTCTTATTGTGACCTTAATTTTATGGAGGCAATTTGGCCATCTTGAGATAAATGTTTCTCAATTCAACTCACTTTTTACCTTTAAGGAAGAGGGGAAAAATATTAGTTGGTGGTACACCAGTGTTAGGCCCAAAATAGGGGGTCCATTAGTTCTAGACACTCCTTCTTCAATTAAAGGATGGAAAGAGGAATTTTTCTTTGTCTTAGGGAATTGGCAATTCCATCCTTCTAAGGTGGATAGAGAGGATGTAGTCCATACTCTCTATCACTCCTTGTGTAAGTGATAACTGCCTTATTTTTACCTCGGCCTTCGAATGAAAACTGTCATTTTAATCTTTAATATTTCTTTCTTTGCAGTTTATCGTCCTTGTCACCTGAGCTCAGTTCTCCAAAGACAAGCGGACTCCATCCGAGCTCTCTCAAATAGAGAAAGATCTTGTAAGTTCGTGAACTCTGATACAAACTTATTGTAGGTGGGTTTACTTCGGTCAGTACCTCAGACCTCGTCATCAAGTCAACCTACTACTTATGTTCCCACAACGAGTCGACCTCAAACTTCAGCTCCCACATCCTCTCGTAAGTAAATTTGAGTTTGGTCGATTTTATTGACTTCGAATTTTCAAGCTAATGTTTTATCACCTTCTGCCTTAGGTCAAGGCCGAGATATGCTGAACTTTAGAGCGACGAAAGCAACTACCTTAGTTGAAGCAGCTAAGGAAAAAGAAATACTGGTGCCTCTAGAAGTTCCTGAAGAGGTCGAAACTGAGGTTGAAGCCGAACAACCTCTTGTGAAGCGTCGTCGTTCTGAGGAGTCTTCTACTGCACCTACTCCAAAGCGCCGCCTAATTTTCCTCAGCCCGTCCCATTTGTAATCCCTATTACTGCCTCATTTTCGAGGTTGCAAGATAGCTACCCTGACCTATAGAGGCCAAATATTGAGAACTAATTGGGTGCCGACCTGAGGTCTTTTTGGACTATCTTCGAGCTCCTTCTCCATCCTGGGAGTCAATAGCTACATTGCCCACTCCACTGAGGAAATCGACTGCCATTATGATTAGGATCTAGAATGATAAGGAGTAGCAATTCATGACTAACATGCTCATTGGGGAGAATATCATCTCGACTCAGCTTTATAACCACCGAGCTACTCTTCATATGATGTCGTTGGCTGAGAAGGTAAGATTATACGTTTTGTTATTTTTATAATTTTTGGTGAGTTTTAACACAATCTGTATCTTCTTCCAGGCTAATGCTGAGCTTGAGACGATGCTCACTTTTAGAGATAAAATGAATGTCGTTTTTGAGAAGGTGGAAACAGAAATAGTAGCTTTCACTGAAAAAAAAATATTTATGAGGCTCGGCTTAATATAATGGGGGACGAACTCAATGACAGTTTGACCAAGGAACATAAACTGATGGACAAAGTGCAGGCATTGAGGTCGTGGGAGGAGAAGGCAAGTACCCAAGCTGAGAGTGAAAAAGTGAGAGCTGACATCGCAACAGCAAGGGCAACAGCGATCGTAAAAAGGGTCAAGGCAGCTAAGCTAAGAGCCATTAAAGCACTAGAAGAATGGAGAGCTTCTCCAGAGTTTGACGCTTTAGCTCAAGATGCTTACATGCTAGCCTTAGGAGAAATTATTAAATATATCAACAAGGAACAGCTGATTGGGACACTGGATTTTTGGCGGAAGTGTTTAAAGAGCAGAAGAAAGAACTGGAACAACTATCATCAACAGCGGGAGTTCGGATTACGCCTACTGAAGGAGATGCCATTCATGAAAACGTTCCTCCTTAAGATCTCCCAGTTCAGGATCCAAAGCTCAGGACCCTCCAGCTCAGTAGTCCATATGTATTTTATTTTTTTGTTAAAGAACTTTATGAATTCCCAAATAGCATTTGTCACCTTTTGATTTTATTTTGAATGAAACTTTCAATTTTATCTTTGTCGAATACCTAATTTCAATAATGGCTTTGAGCATTTTTCTAAACTTAAGCATTTTTGCGATGGATATAGCATTTCTTTACATCTCCTTTTGAAGCATTTTTACTGAGTGTTGCAACACATGCAACCTCAGCCCAGCCTACCTATTAGTAGGGCTTTGATATTTATATTTTAGGAATTTTCACTGAGTGTTGCAGCATATGCAACCCCAGTTTGGCCTACTCATGAGTAGGGCTTTGATATTCCTATTTTAGGAATTTTCACTAAGTGTTGCAGCACATGCAACCTCAGTTCGGCCTACTCATACGTAGGGCTTTGATATTCCTATTTTAGGAATCTTCACTAAGTGTTGCAGCACATGCAACCTCAGTTTGGCCTACTCATGAGTAGGTCTTTGATATTCCTATTTTAGGAATTTTCACTAAGTGTTGCAGAACATGCAACCTCAGTTTGGCCTACTCATGAGTAGTGCTTTGATATTCTCATATCGTTTATATAAAACATACTTTATTATGGATGATCATGCTATTCATAATACAACTACATCCCTACTGGTAATATTTTTTTAGATGCTCTGCATTCCAGGGGTATAATAGAGGTCTCCCATCCATATCCTCCAATTCATAAGCTCCCCTATGTAATACTTTAGTTACTTTGTAAGGACCTTCCCAGTTAGGTCATAGGGATCTAGAGTTAAGCTCTTTTGTGGCCAAAAAGACTTTCCTCAACACCAGGTTGCCAACTTCAAATTCTCGCTTCTTCATTTGTTTATTGTAGTGTCTTGCGTTGCGTTGTTTGTACACCGCATTTCTGATTTCTACCCTATCCCTTTTTCTTCTACCAAATCCAGTTCCTCTCGTAACACTTGTTCATTCATGTCTTCGCTATATGTCAAAATCCGAGCTAAAGGGATTTTGACCTCAGGCGGGATGATAGCTTCCACTCCAAAGGCTAAAGAAAAAGGGATTTCTCCAGTACTACTTCCAGGCGTAGTTCAGTAAGACCATAGCACAGCGGGAGCTCTTCCGCCCATCCTCCCTTAAGATTATCAAGCTTTGCTTTCAAAGTATGCTTGATAATCTTATTAATAGCTTTGACTTGGCCATTAGCCTGAGGGTGATTTGGCATGGAAAAATACTTTTGGATTCCAAGTTCTTTGCAGAAATTTGTAAAACGAGTATGTCAAATTGCTTCTCGTTATCTAATATGATGGAATGGGTATTCTAAATCGGCATATGATTGACTTCTATATGAATTCTGTGGTTTTGTGTTCAGTTATTTTGGCCAGTGGTTCAGCTTCGACCTACTTGGTGAAGTAATCAACTGCTACAATTGCAAACTTGGTGCCTCCTTTTCCAGTTGGCATGGGACCGATTAAATCAACCCCCCATTTAACAAAAGGTCGTGGTACCATTATATAATTCAACTCTCCATGTGGGAGGTTGATGTTGGGAGCAAATCGTTGGCATTTATCGCATTTCCTTGTGAACTCCAATGTGTCCTTTTTCATGGTCGGCCAAAAATATCCTTATCGCGTGATCTTGTGAACCAATGACTGTCCTCCAATGTGGTTTCCACATATCCCTCAATGAACTTCCTCCATGGCATTTAGCGTTTCTTCTTCGTTCAGATACCTAAGAAAGGGTACAGAATATCCCCGCTTATATAGAATACCATCAATTGGCGTGTACCTTGCTACCCTTACTCGTAGTTTCCTTGCCATGATGAGGTCTTTGGGACAAACACCTATTTGTAAGTACAAAATGATATCATCCATCCATGTTGGTCTGACATCGGTACTCATATAGACAACCTCGAATTCCTTACTGGTAGGGCAGCAAATATTTCCCACCGGGATACTATCAAACCTTTCAATCTCTTCACTTGTCGCCAACCGAGCTAAAGCGTCAGCATATCCATTTTGAGTTCGTGGAACTCTTTCGACTTGGACATTCTCAAAATTTTGTAGCTCCTTCTTGATGAGCTGAAGGTATTTGTTCATCCTTTCTTCTTTTGCCTGATAGGCTTCATTGACTTGGTTTACAACTAACTGCAAGTTGCTGTAAGGTATTAGGTGATCAATTCTCATCTCCTTGTCCATTCGTAGGCCAGTGATGAGGGCTTCGTATTCGGCTTCATTGTTAGATGCAAAGAAATCAAATGGCAACGCTTCACAAAATATCCATTGATCGGGGCTTATTAACACAACCCCAGCTCTAGCTCGTTCATCTGTGGAAGATCCATCCACAAAAAGTTTTCAAGGCATATGAGGATGCGATTCTTCTTTGGGGTCTGAGTTGAACTCAACAATGAAATCAGCCAAGGCTTGGGCTTTTATGGAGGTACGTGGTTTATACCTTATGTCAAATTACCCAAGCTCGATTGACCACTTTAGCATAATTTCTGAAGTATCAGGTTTCTGTAATACTTGCCTTAATGGGTGGTTGGTTAAGACTTCGATCGGATGTTCCAAGAAATAGGGCCTTAATTTTTGAGCTGCCGTAACAACTGCATAAGCCAACTTTTCCAGTGAAGAATAACGAAATTCAGCTTCATGTAGGGCTTTCCTAATGTAATAAACAGGATACTAAATCCCCTTCTCCTCTCTGGTCAGTACCACACTAACAACATGTTCAGACACTTCTAAGTAGAGCAGTAGTATTTCTTCTGTCTTTGGCTTTGAGAGCACTGGTGGTTGTGCCAGATGTGACTTCAGCTGATCGAACGTGAGCTGGCATTCCAGAGTCCATTCAAACCTTTTCCCCTTTCTTAATATGTCAAAGAAAGGTTTATATTTGTTGTCTGTTGATTTAGACATGAAGCGACTAAGGGCAGATATTCGCCCAGTTAATCTCTGAACTTCCTTGGACTGAGTTGGAGGACACATTTCCACAATAGCCCTTATCTTTTTTGGGTTGGCTTCAATCCCTCTTCGGTTCACCATGTACCCCAGAAATTTGCCAAAGGCATACTTTTGGGGATTTAGCTTCAATCCGTACGTCCTCAAAATTTCGAACATTTCGACGAGGTGTTGATGATTCCTGGCATTCATACTTTTTACCAATATGTCGTCAACGTATACTTCCATGGTCTTACCAATCTGCTTGGCAAACATAGAATTGACCAAGCATTGGTAGTTGTTTCGGCATTCTTGAGGCCAAATGGCATCACCTTAAAACAGTAAAGACCCCGGTCGGTAATGAAGGCTGTGTTTTCCTTATCGAGTTCATACATAGGGATCTGATTATAACCTGAATATGCATCCATAAAACTAAATAAATCATGCCCGGCAGTAGCATCTACCATCTGGTCTATTCTTGGTAGCGGGAAACTATCTTTGGGGCACGCTTTGTTCAGGTCGGTGAAGTCGATACACACCCTCCAATCCCCATTATTTTTCTTGACCAAAATGGGATTTGTAATCCATTTTGGGTATTTTGCCTTCTGTATAAATCCATTCTATACCAACTTTTGTACTTCCTTGTTCAGAGCCTCATACTGTTCCGGGTTTAAAGGCTGACGTCGCTGCTGCTTTGGTCATATTAGAGGATTAATTCCCAATTTATGACACGTGATTTTTGGGTCAATTCCTTTCATGTCGAAGTGTTCCCATATGAAGACATCAAGGTTTTCTAGAAGAAAACTGATGATCTGATCCTTTAGCAGAGGTCGTAGTTCATGACCTATCCTCAGTTCTTTCTGAGGACTATCCGTCCCCGCTTTGATAATGTCCAGTTCTTCTATAGGTTCTCCTCCTCATCCTTTCAACCGTGGATCGAGTGAGCTAGGCGAGGGTTCGTTTGTGCATACCATGCAAATCTTTGAGAGGTAATAAATCCTCTTTTCTTCCAGGTCGAAAACTACTTGACATTTAACAGCAATGCTTTTGTTTCCTTTAACATGCTAGATGTGAACGTTACGTGCCATTCTGCGTCGAGCTTTTCGTGATCCTTCAAGACAGTAATTTCCACTTATCAAGGTTCTGATTTCAGGTCGGCGTTGGGTATCGTGAGCTTGGGGTCCGGGTCGAACTTGCGGGACTATTCCTTATTGGTTAGGATTTTGAGTCTTGGCTGCATTCGCTTCTTGAGGCTTGGCTACGAACTCTTACAGATGACCTTGTTGAATGAGTGATTCCACCTCTTCCTTCAGGTTTTTACAATTATCGGTATCATGTCCCATTGTCCTGTGGTAACGACAGTACTTCCCTTGATGTTTTCCAATTGGTTTCTTTTTTCTAAGGTGGAGGTCGGCAAAAGGTTTTCTTTTCTCCTGCCTGTAAGAATACTTCTTCCAAAGTGGCATTCAATGGGTGATATTCACGAAATTTGTTGGGATATGGCCTTGATCCCTTCTGTCCCTCCTTTTTTCCCGACCTGAATCCTTTTTTGATTGTTTTCCTTTAGATCACTATGGGGACTGTGTGACTTGCTTAGAATCTTCATTATTTGATGTGACTTCCTCCGTGCTTATATATTTCTCAGCTCGACCTAAGAACTCGTGGTACGTCCGAGGTCCAGCTTCATGTACGGACCACTAGAACATTGTTATTGGCCTTAGCCCTAAAAGAACTGCCATAAGCGCGGCATCATCAGAGATCTTTTTGACCTCCATGGATTGTTTGTTGAATCTGCTTAAATAACTTTTGAGTGATTCAGTTTTCCCTTGTTTTATGCTTACTAACCTCTCCTTAGGTGTGGTTCTTGCCTTTGAGCCCATAAACTGAACTAAAAATACTGTGACGAGGTCACTCCAATTTTTTATAGATCTCCGGTGCAGCCTTTTGAACCATTTTTGAGCTTTATCCCCCAAGGTTAAGGGGAAAGCACGGCATATTATGGCATCTCTAGCCCCTTGTAGTTCCATCCAAGAGGCATATTTGCCCAAGTGACTGAGGGGGTCTCCTTCCCCAATCATATCCGACCAGCTGTGGCATTTTTAATTTTTCAGGCAACGGTTCTGCCAAAATGTCCTCGGTGAAGGGGAGTAACGCTTCGTAAGGTACTCTTCCGTACTTCCTTGGTTTTTAGCCTCTAAATCGGCTATGCACTTCCTGAGAACACTCATTTCAGCTTCAGCTCGATCAACAGGGTGATTGACGTGCACCCATTATTTTTATTTGGAGATGTCAATGAGTGTTGGAGCCCAGTCTATTGAATACGCTATTCGTCCTCCTAGTAATTGGTTTTGTTGTGGTAGGAGAGCTTCTAACTTCTTCAGTTCGGCTCTTAGAGGATTCTCCACTTGAGAACTGGAGGGTTCTTCTAGTGGGGAATCGCCTAGCTCTTCCTTGTTATGGGAATTCCATCTCAGTATCTTGTAATAGATCTTGAACTTGCTTTTGCTGCAGTCTACTGACAACGTTTGTTAGTCTTTCAATAGCTTCCCTCATAGCCACCATTTAAGGATTGGTAGCTTCAGTGTGTCCTCGTCTTTCAGTGTTCATTGGGTTATCGATTTGTTCGGGATGAGTATGGGATCGATTTTCGGATGCTGAAAATTCGTCCATTATACTGGTCTGTAGATTTCGTAGAGAGATGGGACTGTTTTCCAAAGTTGGGCCCTCCTTCTAGCGCCAAACTGTTGACATCGAAAATTGTATGTACAAATCCAAGTCAACTTAGAATGTAAATGAAGATTTATTTTTTTACTAGTATAATGGCCTGTAAATTACAAGAGTAAACTACCAGCATTTTCCTTTGCTTTTGCCAAATGAGATATCTTAAAATCAAGTGTTTAGCATCATCTCCCTTCTTCTAGGCTTTGATTCATCTTTTATAGGGAAAAATCCGCATGTATGCCGCCTCCTCTGTCTTTTCACTATAATACCGAGCTGAGGAAGTATGGTTGTTGGTGTGATAAGATTGGCTGCCGAGCTGGACTCTGTCAGGTTCCTTTTGAGCATTGATTGCAAGTGGCCCCCAGCAATTAATGCATGACTTAAAAGAGGAAGCTAACATTTTTAATTGGA
>CAIGRS010052784.1:0-11530 GCA_903798395.1 Fraxinus floribunda | reverse complement strand
TAGGACCTGTGTTTAAATTGGATAAAATGGGGATTATGTTAAAGGGGTTTACTGATTCTGATTTTGCTGGGGATAGGGACAATAGGAAGTCCACTTCTACTTATTTCTTTACTTTGTGTGATACTGCTATAAGCTGGAAATCACAATTGCAAAAAATTGTTGCTCTATCTTCTGCCGAAGCAGAATACATAGCTGTTTCAGATGCTGTTAAAGAAGGAATATGGTTGAGTAGATTGTTAAGTGAACTTGGCTTTGTTGATGAAAATACTACACTTTATTCTGACAACCAAAGTGCCATACACTTAAATAAAAATCCCGTGTTTCATGATAGAACTAAGAATATAGACATTAAATATCATTTTATTAGAGATGTTATATCAAAATGAATTATGAAAATTGGTAAGATACCTACTCATTCTAATCCTTTTGATATGGGAACTAAGATAATACATTTGAATAAGTTTATTAACTATTTGAAGTTATTGTCTATTGATGCTATGTAATGCTTACAGGCATTTTGGAGCAAATGAAAAATAAATTGAGATGTTGCTCCTGGCTGCGCTAAGCTAAAACGGTTGAAAGCAAGGTGGAGATTGTTAAGTTTCGAACCCTGCACTGCTGGAAAGAAATGTATGCTTCCAACATTTTAAAGGGAAATTGTGTTTTCTGGGTTGACACTTTTATTATTGAGACATTGGCTAGATTGTTGACATGTGGATTCATCCTCACCGTTGGCTGAACATTCTAGACGCTTCTTGCTATTGACACTCGTGAGTCCCTTGGGTTAGCTGCATCAATTCATTTGCTCTGACTTTCCATTCTCTCTCGTCTTGTCTCTGTCTTCTAGAGAAATCTCTCATTTCTAAGGTTTGGGTTCTCATTGAGTTTTGATCCTGTATATGAGTAAATCTTCTAGATCTACTTCTATCGTCTGTGAAGTGTGGTTTCATTGAGTGTAGTATGACTTGAATCTTTGTGATTCTAGCTGTCACTTGAGGGTTTTGGCAGATCTTTGTGATCTTTCTGTTCTTGTGCCTTGAGGGAGTGTTCGATCTTTCAATTTGTGTAAAGATAAGTCTCTGTGACTTATTTATGTAATCTTGAACTGATTGTATTTGCTTTATGCCATTCTGGGCTATTAGTACAACCGAGCGATGTCCATATTATTTGGATGTTCAACGGGGGATGTAGACGTTAGAAGCGGTCGCCGAACCTCCGGGGCTTAGGCCGAAATATATCTTGTGTTCAATCTTTAATTTTCTGCTGTTTAATTTCTGTTTTGAGATTAAGTTTTAAGATCTTGTTTTAATATCGTGTGTATTGGGCCATTTCAGAAATTGTATAATTTTCTTTTCTTTGGTGAATTCTTAAGGGACGCCAGAGAAGGTCGGCTGAGGGAAACAGAATTTTACTTATTCAGGTATACCACATGAAATATAGTTGTTTTCATTTTCTCTATTTTTACTTGAGGATTGAAATTCGCTGATGAGTTCTTTTTCTAATGCACTTTTACATACTGAGTTGAACTTCTATCAGGAAATTTGGGTTATTAATGTATGTGGGTTTAATGGACCAAGATTTCGCATGTTACTGTATAACTGCAGTCTATTAGTCCTTGAAAATCACATGGAGTTTGCTTAAACAGATTGCCTGATTTTTATTTTTTTTTATTTTTATAAGTGAAAGGGGGGACAAGGAGGAAAGAATAGAGTAATCGAACTGCTCTTTAATGTTTCAGAAAATTAACTTTAAGACTAAGTTATGTAAAATTCATTTGGTGCGATCTTACTTTAAAAAAAATTTGTGCTTCTTCTGTCTGAGGGAAAATTCTAAGGGCTGTGGAACTTCCTATTGAATGTATAAATTCACTTGTTTTAAAGATCCTCGTAATATCCTCATGTAATTCCTGTATTTAACAGTGTTGAGTATGCCTTGTAACACGTGTCATCATCATAGGGTATGACACATTAGTTAAAACGTTTAATAAGGGAACACGCTTTTATCACAATTCTGGTAGCACTTCCAACTGAACCAGGGTTCGAGTCTCACAAGTTCTTTTTCTAATGCATTTTTACATACTGAGTTGAACTTCTATCAGGAAATTTGGGTTATTAATGTATGTGGGTTTAATGGACCAAGATTTCGCATGTTACTGTATAACTGCAGTCTATTAGTCCTTGAAAATCACATGGAGTTTGCTTAAATAGATTGCCTGATTTTTTTTATTTTTTATTTTTATAAGTGAAAGAGGGGACAAGGAGGAAAGAACAGAGTAATCGAACTGCTCTTTAATGTTTCAGAAAATTAACTTTAAGACTATAAGTTATGTAAAATTCATTTGGTGGCGATCTTACTTTAAAAAAGGTTTGTGCTTCTTCTGTCTGAGGGAAAATTCTAAGGGCTGTGGAACTTCCTATTGAATGGATAAATTCACTTGTTTTAAAGATTCTCGTAATATCCTTATGTAATTCTACATAAATTGTCACAACTCATACGGATTAACTATTTGTTGGTGCAAATTTTCTGCTATGTATGTTATTTCTTCCAACCTTTTAGAAATTAGTGAGTTAGCTGGTACTTTAGTTCGTAGATTGTGATAAAGGTTTTCACAGTAATTTTCCATTTTTTTCAAATGGTTCCATATTGTATAGTTTCCACCACATTGTTGAAGTGGAATAGCAATACATTTGGTCTTTCTATTTTCTGGAAATATCTTGAATGGTAAGTTTTGATGAACATGCACATATCTTTTGAAGTTGGAAAGTCAATCCCATAAAAGAAGTGAACAAAAAATTTTGTTATTTTTTTTCGGAGTAAAGCTAAAAATAAATTACTTATTCTAGGCTGTTCATGCAAGTTTGTCTGAGAAATGTTACATTGTCTAAATAGATCCTGACAAATTTGTCTAGTTTGATAAGAATATCTAGATGCCTCGAAATTTGTACAAAAAGAAAGAGGGTATCGAAATAGATTCGAAATTCTCTTCAACTTTACCTAGTTTAACTAGAATGTCTATACATATTTTTTTTTTTAATGCGTCAAAAAGAATTGTTTAAATGGACTAGAAATTATCGTCAACTTTCCGAAATTTTACAAGAATGCCAAGATGGTTTCAATTTCGTGCAAAGAGGAAGGAAAATTAGGAACATTTTTGAAAATAATGTGTTATACTCAGAATAGGTCGTTACACCTCGGAAGACGTGGCACAAGATAGGCACAGGTGCATCCACCTCAGAGATTTCATGGGGGTGAAACTGTTGGGTTTTTGTCCAAATTCAGTTGGGTTTTTTTTGGGGGGGGGGAATATTGTTTCATTTATTTCGCGCGTTTTTTATACTGTTTTCATCTTTAAGAACATTGTTAGAGTTCTAATGTCTCCTATATATAGTTGACTCTTCTTTAGAAGCTATTTTGTTACTGGAAGTTGTAATCCTTGTGTTGGAATACAATTGTTGTATTTTCTCTCCATTACAGTTGTTGAATAAAATCTCCAATTCCTCTGCCAAATTAAATTCTTATCTTTGTATTCATCTTGTTTTTGTAATCAATATTTCATATCGTATCGTATAACCTCGTTCCGGCCCAACAGAAGCGGACTAGTCCAACCTCGCAAATAGTAACATAAGAACAATTTCTATAACCATTGAACTAAAAGATGAAGATAACCGATAGAAAATCCAATCGTTTTGTAGTTGTTCTTTTATGAGGTTGGCTCGAAGAAGTCCGATCTCCTTCTTGATTCATATTTGAACTTGACGAGACTGCTCATAGTTTTGGGTTTGGAGGCATAGGAAAATTGTCTAATTCTGAACACTTTTCTCATTATGGTTAAAATTTTGGAGTTGGTAATATTATAATTTGTGATGTGGACCTTGAAAATAAGGTTGTTCTCACCTGATGTTAGATTAGAGCAATAATTTGAAAAAAGCGTAATAGCTTGCCCATCTAGCTCCATGGCTCAGAAGGAAATTTTGAAAAGGAAGATTTGGGTACCAACTACCAACCTCAAGCTTTATTTAATGGGTAAGGGTCTCCCTCCCATTTTTTATGAATTTTTCTCCATGTACAGTCCTTAATGGACTGTACATTTACAGCCCACACTGATTAGTGTGGGCTCCATTAATTAATTAGTGTGGTCCCATTAATTAATTAATTAATGGGGCCCACACTAATCTGTGTGGGCTGTACANATTTACAGCCCACACTCATTAGTGTGGGCCCCATTAATTAATTAATTAATGGGGCCCACACTAATGAGTGTGGGCTGTACATTTACAGTCCACTAAGGACTGTAAATGTAGCAGTGTTCATTTTTTATTGCATTGTTAACTTCATTATACACATCAGAAATAACATTCAATAGGATTATATTTATCCCTATTAAAATATTCTTTTTTTTTTTTTAAATTACTATTTTTATTCACACCACATTCCTATATTGTTCTTATTAAATTCATTCATTTAAATACTATTCAGATATTTTTTCATGGCTAAGAAAAACTATTAGAAAGTTGGGAAATATATAAGAAAAAGCAAACAACGCCTCTTTTAATGGATTCTAGACGTGTGATATGCAAAATTAGAAAGTAAGTTGGTAATCTTTGCAGAAAAACTAGAAAGTAAATGTCTTCCTACGGAGGATATCATTTTAAATAATGCCGTTCCTCGGTATCGCGAACGGGAACTGCTGTCACTGCCCCCGGAAATTTACGGTGTTTATTTTGATTTCGCAGTAAAACACATACTGAAAAAATGACCAGGTCGAGGTGACGATGAAAGACTAGCTTATGATGGGCCTAGCTTTTGGTTGCCTTGGCATTACGTTGTCGGGCCATATGATATTTTCAATAGGCTTTTTAGCGGTTATGGGGTGCGCGAGGATGTGAAAGAAGAATTGATACAACAAATTTGTGATCTTGCCAATCAAATGAAGGCTGATCCGTCCATTCCAAATGGCTGTGCCGATTCAGACTTACACGGTACAACAAGAGGATGAAACTATTGAGGCTGCCAAGGACAGAGCCATTACGAAGGAGAATTTAGAATTAGACTGGCCAGAGGAAAACAAGAAGTATGCACACCTTCTGGAAAGTGGTCGTTCATTGATTCCCTTACGAAAGGTAATAATCCAGGACGAGTTAGGGACGAATGTTGTGTTTGTTTGAACGGGTCTTCTGCCGGAGGAGAAATATCGCTCCTGCCATGCTCACACGCATAACATTCCGAATGCATTATCACTTGGCTATTGACGAATCCCGCATGCCCATTTTTGTTTCGCGCCAGTGCCTTGTCGAAGTTATCCTTTGTTCTTAGCTTCTGATTTTACACATTATATTTTATTTTATGCGTGATCACTATTTTGGTGACGTACTCGATAGAATAGACGAATCTGTTGTGGAGAGTGAGAGAGAGTTATCATTAATATTAAAGACTGAATTATGACATGATTTTTGAATAAATAAGTTCTAAACCTGCTACCGATCTGCTCGTCTTCCTATTAAAAGATCAAAAAATTGTTTTCTGATGAAGAAATGTCGAAGGGTCTTCTAATGTTGAAGATATAAATTAAATAAATAATTTCATCCGTTCTATGAAAAGCTATTAGTAATTCTGTGGATACCTATGATATAAATTAAATACAATCCTGTTGCTCTGGCTCGACTAGGCAATGACAGATTTTCTCCATTGGCAGTGTATCCTTCTTTCCCCTCAATTTTGTTAATCTTTATCCAATTCAACACCGGTGGGCAACTCAAATTTGTTTTGATTGGTGTTATCAGCTTTGTCGTCCTCATCACCAACATCCATAGCAGACTCCTTCCTGACATAATCAACCTTAAAATCGTAATCATTGTCCATGTCACGTTCCATTGCAGATGATTGGTTTTCCTTTTTCCATCTTTTTTTCTCTGCCTTTCTCAACTTCTTGTTCAGCATGCCTTCCTCAGTGTATAGCTTCTTGTTTTGCCTGCTATTGGTACATTCAGTCTTTTCCTGCCCTCCATCCTCGTCTCCAGATTCCATAGGCTGGTCTTCACCAATGCCGACTTGATCTCCAGAATCTTTGCTTTGATTCAAATCTGGTAGTGATACATCATCCTGCACATGTAACAGATCACCCATGACAATCCATGTATAATCGAAAGTAAAAAATCTCTCATTCAAATTCACTGCGAGTATGCTTGATACATGGTATTGGACAAGACTGAACAGCGTTATAAACAACATTTTTAGCTTCTTTTTCTTCCACAACACTTTTAATATTGCCTGTAAGCAATCTTCTCATTATAAAGCAGGAGTAATTATTCAACAAAAAGATAATATGATAATCAAACTTGGAATTCAATTAAAACCATTTTCATTTTGACTATTGTTGGCAACTAAGATATTCAAACCTCACTTAGAAGTAACAATGTGGAGAGATCACAAACCTCAAGCATCTTCTCATCAAAATTGAGAGGTCCATTTGAAGGAACTTCTACAGGGTTGAAATCATTGATAGATTTCAGACTGCCAATAAATGAAGATTCACCACCGTAAACTTCATCTATATTGAACTCCTTCCCAAGTACGGCGACAATCTTTTCCTCAGAAGGCTCTCCTTCATTCCTAATGGGAGGCAGAGTATAGTATGGAATTTTACCTGCAGGTAAGGGGATAGGCTTGCATTTATTTAAACACCCGTAATTTTAAAAATCCAATTGAAACCTGTCTTAAGGCCCTCAAGGCTGATAGAGAAGTGGTTTTTGCAAGGGTATGCCACCTCAAAGCTTGTGGCCAAAAACATAAAAAATCTAATAGATCCATTTTGAGAATAGTCCATTGCCCACAAAAACGTTGAAAAATAGTAAAATAGTAACTTTATACATTTTTCATTTGTTTATTGGCAAGTTTTAAATTAGTTCAAATTGTTTATGATGTGTTATGAGCTTATTTTGAATCTTAATAATGCTTTTACAGTACTCAATTACGCTTTTTAAACATTGTAAATACCTACATTTTTAAATCTGAAAATCACAAGTTCAGCTGTAAGTAATGTCTTATTTTCCAATTATTATTATACATAACAAAATTCAATCCGTTTCACACTTTCTTATTTTAGGGGGCAGAAACATACACGAGTAAGAAAAAAAAAATTATGGTTGTCTACTTGTCCTTTTTTATTTGTTTTTCTTTTCCCCAAAGACCGTACAGCCTAATTGCCAAAACAGACATGCTTTTCAATGATAATTTGTGAGGAAGGTAAAATAAAAACCTGTATTCCAGTCGTGCAAAACGATCCTTGCAGCAGCATCAATATTTACAACACCACCCTTGCTGAGCCTGCCCCTGATAGTAGCAACTTTCTGAAGAAAGTCGTCGACTGAATCAAAGCTAGGGACCTTGTATAATGTTACCAAAACTCTTTCTGGACATCGTTTGAGTATTTCCTTCACTGTACAGGTCATAAAATGGGCACACTGCTGTTTAACTTATAATGGGTAAAGAGATAATCACGAGTAAAGACAGTAATTTTATTTACCTGGACCAATTGGATCGTCTAATTTTTCAATTCTCTTGCAATTTCTAAGAGCAACAGATGCATCGTTCTCAGCAGATTTAAGCATCACAACCCCAGGGCAGTCCAACAATTTTACATGTTTATCCAGCTGAACTTCTTGCATAGATCTTGTCAACCCAGGAGTCGCACCAACATTGGCAACATGAGAACGTTTTAGACTATTGATTAGACTACTTTTACCAACATTAGGCAGACCAATAACCCCTACAGTAACAGATTTCTTGATCTGCAGTCAAAAAATGCAATTTGTTCAGCCATGTAAATAGAATTAAACAACATAAGTTAGAATAATAATGGGTACCACGTAAAACAAAAAATCAATCCGCTACATGCAGAGAAGACAGGAGAAAAAAAAAAAAAGAACCTCATGGCTTCTTGAATAGTTCTTCAGCAATTTTATAAGAGTTTCAGCTCCAAGGCAATCACTTGTTTTCAGAATAGTGCTAGCTTTTCCAGTTTTTTTGGTCTTTCCAGCCTTCAGACTAGATTTCCACCCAAGGTTAGATTTCTGCTCCTGGGTACTGCACTTAAAAGCAACTGTGGGTAATTCCTCTCGAAGATACTTGAGCCACTTCTCAGCAGCTTCTCTTGGAACAAGATCTGAGATGCGAAGAAGAGTGTTAAGATGGTTGCCCTTTTTTGCTGACGATTCACAACTAAAATTCCAAATGACATCAATGAATGTCTAAAAGAAACAAAGCATCAAAATGTAATGGATGATTACAAGATTCTGAAAAAAATAAAACATGAATGCGAAACAAAAATTACTCCCACATTATTCTTAATTAATAAGATTTAATCTCCTCCAAAAATATTTAATTGGGTTCAATTCAGCTATCAAAATCTTTACCTTAAAAAAATTGACATGAACTCAGAAAAGAGAAGATATAGAATTTTCCTACCAATTTTATTGAGAAGCAAAACAAGATGTTTTTCAGGTCCTGCTTTCATCACCATGTTTTCCATGTCAATACAGCGGCTGCCAAGGGGATCGCGAGCATCAAGCACCTCCAAAATGACATCAGAAGCTTCAATGACTTTGACCAACTCCTTATAGAAAGCCCTCTCCGAGTGGTCTACATTAAATTTAGGTATGTTAGAAAATTGAAGAGAATAGACAAAATCCAAGAAAGTCCGGAGAAATTCCCTATACCAAAAAAAGATAAGTTATATTTTTCGTGCCGTACCCTGTTTCTTAGCCAATCCAGTGGAATTCTCACTGATTTTCCCCTCTCCAACAGAACTCTCATCATTCAATTCTTCATCCTCCAATAGCCCCAACTTTCTCTTTTGAGCCTAAAGAAGCAGATGAAGCCAGGGGGTATTACAAATAGAAAGCTTCAACAACAAACCTACCCAGTAGGAAATCATAATATTTCAAGACAAACTCAAATCAATGTCTTCAGCTGCAACACAAGTAAAATACAGAGATGCGTGCTTGCAAGCACACATCTAAATTTCTTGTTGATGAATAGCCGCTACACAGATAAGCCAAGTTAATGAGCTCCAAACCAACTTTACACCCTATGAAAGATAAGTCCACTGATGCTACAATTTTAACTAATTGGGAACTTGGACTAAGATTCAGCAAGAGCTCTACTTTCATCCAATTATTAAAATTAATAGTTTAATGCATACAGTTCACCAAGACTTTCGGCCAATTAACTTGGACCAATTTCATTGAGCTTGTGGGAGTCTTACAGCAAATCGCAATCACAGGCTTTCAAGCCTAGGGTGGGGCAAATATAATTCATAGTTTATTAAGAATTCATGTTAGACTCTGAGGCAATTACCAAACCCTAATCCTGTATCACAACCTACAGAAATTCCTGAGCAGTGAGCACATCTGCATTTTTTAACTAAAACAAGACCTCAATTAGACTAAAATTAGCACAATTCCCAACTACTATCAGATAATAACAACCTACACGCACATACAAATCTTTGGAAGATGCATTATAATACACAAAAATAACTAGTTAATGAACAAAAACCTTAAACGAAATAGTGTTACATAGTCTTACATTATACCATGGAGGGTTAAAACTTAAAAACAGAATTTGTGGGTATCCCTTATCACTCTCTAGAAATTTTGATATCCAAATAACTGAGCACCCGAAGGAGCTAAAATTCAGAAAAAGCCTCAAGTTTTACATATCCTATTATCCCCAACGCTAAATAGGGTGAATACCGAAAAATAAAAATCCAGCAGCATCTAATTATTACAATTAACAAATAAGGAATCATCAAACACTTCAAACAAATTAGGATGAAATTGATTTACCCTCTCTTTTCGAGCGGCTTTCTTCTCCTCCTGTTCCTGTATGGCGCGTTGGCGGCGAGCCTCGAGGGCTTTGAGTTCCTGTTCCTTAAAGGGCCAATCATTGGGGATTCCGGGGTCCTTCTCTGCCTTAGGCTTCTTGTTTATGCCCAATTTCTTGACCTCCTTTGCCTTCTTCTTTTGGTGTTCCTTTACCTTCCGTATTATCTTGTACTTCTTCTTCAACGGCACCCTCTTGCTCTTGCTCTCTACAAAAGCAAAATAGACCCAAAGTCAAATCAAATTCACACACATGTACATAAATATACAAATATTATAGTAACTTCAGTAAACTAAATGAATGGAAATACACTACTTTTGCTTCTCTTGACCATGCTTGAAAGTTTGAGATTGGCCTGGTAGACAGGGGTGGATCCAGGAATTTTTCACGCACGGACTAAAATTTAAAAGTCGATAAGGCAACATTTCAACAAAACAACTTAGACAAGTAGGGGAAAAATAAACAGGGAGATGAACAACTTGACTTATCGGGGTGTATTCAAGCTTTTGCTTTTCCTACGTGTCTGTTGAATTAATCTTGTTGACACTTGACAAAATCCCCTTTTGACAATGAAGAAGAATTCTGCATCAATGCGTGGCAAAAATGAAGGAATAGAATTGAAAAATAAATTACAATAACACAAAACCCAATATGTTATGTAAGATATGCATATTCCATTCATACTAGTGAAAAATTACACCCAGACCAAAGAAAACAGAATACAGATTATGGCGAACAAAATAAATTCAGCATCATATTCAAGTGCTTTTTTGGTAAAGGAAATAAAATCTTGTTTCTTCTTATACTATATATCCAGTTATTATAAACGATAAGCATAGTGAAAAGTAAAATTAAAATCATTTATTTTTTGGTACAATCTGTTGAGAGTTCACTTTGCCAAAGACCACTGACTGGAATTCATTTCACAAGGCCATTCATTTTCTTTTGGTTTTGTAACGAAGAAGAGCAGAAGCCAAGTGATAAGATCAGCTGGGGAAGGAAGAAGAACATGAGCCAACGAACTTACCAGAAAATTGAATGAAGAAACGACGCCGTTTTATCAAGGAAGGACGACACCGTTTTATCAAGGAAGGACGACGCCGTTCTGCCTTTAAGTTGTTAAATGGGAAGCACGCTTCTTCCTTCTGTGATAACCACCTGCTGAAGGAAGTGGCCAGTGTCTGGCAGCAGTAGAATATCAGTGTCTTCTCTCTCTCTCTCTTCTATCTTCTTCTTTCTCATCCCATTTCTTATTCGGTAATTCGATTGAGTTTATGTAAGGTACAATTCAGTTTATTAAAGAAATTGTTGTTAAATTGATTAAACCCAGCTGAGTTCATTTTGGTGTAATCGAATTTGTGAAGTTTAATTGCTGATTTTGGTTGGGGATTTCTCAACCATTACAGGTTTCTAGAAAAATTAAATATCAAATAATTGTTGTAAAAATGAAGCTGTATTTATTCAAAAGCTGCTAAAATTTAGAGAAAACCGTAAAATTTCATGAACCAAAAGGAAAGCTGCAACTTTTACAATTTGCACAAATAATAGAGTTTTCCACATAAATGAGTTTTCTAACATACTACCGAAACATATTAACACAAATTCCAGTAAAATGAAGGAATGGAATTGAAAAATAAATTACAATAAC
>CAIGRS010052768.1:0-13477 GCA_903798395.1 Fraxinus floribunda | reverse complement strand
TCACAATTGAGTAATTGGTCACAAATATTACCAAACATTTGGTCACAGACTACCGCCGCCACGACTATGGCCACTTTCGACCAACCTCACCACGCCACCACCGCTGACACCACCACAATAGCACCAACACACCACCACCACCGTCGCATCCAACCTCACAAAACATAACCATCGCCGCCTAATGGACTCAACTCATATTTCTCCAGATCTCCACCAGCGCCGCCTAATGGACCCACCACATCCCTCCGCCACCCCGACCTCACCTCATTCACACCTGCCCCTACCTTCCACCATCACCACAAAACTCTGCCTCATGTGTAGCTACGGTGGACACATTATTCCATGCCCCCAACAACAAGTTTTCACTTTTCTACGCAGGTGACGAGATCCGTATCTTCGAGTGTCTGGAGTCTTCCCTCCTTGAACCGCAGCAGCTGCCCCAACGGCGTAGCGACGATGCTCGAACTGCAGCAGCGACGCTGCTGCGCGAACAGCAGTGTCGTGACGATGCCGGCAGCAGCGTTGGACAGTGGAGAGAGGCGAGGAAAATAGGGGTAGGGGGAGGAGGGAGGGGGAAGGAGGAAGAAAGTAGGGGGAAGAGAGAGAGAGAGAGAGAGAGAGAGAGAGAGAGAGAGAGAGAGAGAGGTGTTTAATATATTACCTGATTTTTGAATAATGAAACTTGATTCCTGATTTTTGAATTCCAATTTTTAAACACCTTAATTATTGTAATTTTCCAAGGTTTTTCGGTTGTAACCCACTTGTATTCTACCTATTGGGCCTTAANGAGAGAGAGAGAGAGAGAGAGAGAGAGAGAGAGAGAGAGAGAGAGGTGTTTAATATATTACCTGATTTTTGAATAATGTTGATTCCTGATTTTTGAATTCCAATTTTTAAACACCTTAATTATTGTAATTTCCCAAGGTTTTTCGGTTGTAACCCACTTGTATTCTACCTATTGAGCCTTAACTCTTTCTAACCTAAAATCCCATACCAAATCCCTACCTATATATGCTTTGCTCCATTACTGTAGTGTGTGTGTGTGTGTGTGTGAAATTGAGGGCAACCGTTTTCTTTGGAAAAGAGAAGTCGATTCCCTGCTTGCTTTGTGTTCTTCTTGGTGATTCGTTTTCTCCCTTCTTCCTTTGCCTTGGTGGCTGAACATTGAGGGTACCTTCTTCTTCACACCGAGTCCTTTGTGGGCTGTTTACGTGTTGGAGCAACCGGGTCTCGGGCTTTAGGTTTTGGAGGATTCGGTTTGTTGATTGTGGTGGTTTGATTGGAAGAAACTGAGCCCGGTTTCTTGGTGGTTTGGAGTCCAAAATCCAACATAACTGAAGGATGTCATTTAGAGCAATGATTCAAGAAACAATGTTGTTATGTTCGAAGTAGAGGGGTTCCATGTTTCCCTTCTTTTTCCTTCTTGTTTCGATTAAGTCGAGTGAAGTTTTTTCAAGATGAATAATGTTCTTGAAGAATGTCAGGGAAAATCTAACCACGAATTTGGTAATTAAACAAAATAATTCTACAAACTCGATGATAATATAAATCCCCCACAAATACAATAAAAGAAGTGAAAAGTCATCTTGTATGCTTGTGTGCCTCCATCAGTGATCACACAGGAGAAATTATTTTCCAAATAAAACTAAAATTGGCGTTAAAATCAAAATGTCTGCAAAATGCCACACGTGCTTGAACATCCGTTAACAATACATCACCTGATCACCCCCCAAAATCTCAGTTTTTTGAATGTTGATTTAGTAAAAACATGGAAAATTATCATTTTCTGCACAATGGAGTACTTCATTTATTTGAAGTGCATTCCGTCTACAAATGTTGCAAGTCAAGAAGGCGCCAGTTTCTTCAAAGTTCAAACGTTGAAATCTTGAAATAAGGCCCCTAACCATCATAAGATCCAGCATCTGCAGCCAGAAGAATCTTGTAGTCCTTCAAACCATCTGTCCCAGGTCGGATTTGTAGGACCATTCGTTCTGGTACAGAAAAATAACCAAGCTCTTTACATGTAAAGTGAATTCGACACCATGGGACAGTAATAAAAAAGAAAAGCAGCAGAAATCTTGTTTATTGTAATCTTCAGTCCTGTGCTGAGTACTGCATACTAAAGATGCTCTTTTAATACAAAGTTGATTGCACAAAGGACTTATGAAGCATTTTAGAAGTAAGGGAAGGAGTCTTACAGTGGGAGTAGTGGATCTGGCTTGGCTTCAATGTTCATCAGCATTCTGTCAAGAACACAAATTTGGTTAATGAAATGCTGACAGCAGATAACTAGTACGTCACCTATGTATTTTCTATTACTTACTCCTTACAAGCTGCTGATGCTTTCTCGATTTTATCAAGCTGTTCCAGTTCTTCCTGTACACCATATATTATCACAAGTAATTATAAGTTCTTAATTAATTACAGCCTGCAATTGGCTAACTAGCAATATTAAATACATTTAAGCAACAACAAAGAAAACACAAGAAAAGTGTCATGTGCCAGACGAGCCTTTACATTTAATCATCTCATGAAGACTGTGTCTGCGGGATCTTAAACTAGAAGAAACTCTCCAGCATAGCATTGGCATATCAATTGCGAAAACACCTAACGATTTGGATTATTGGACTTATTTCATAGGCAAAACTGAGATATGCTAAAATGCCGTGCTGAACCAGATTGACAATCCACAACTATGCAATAAACTTCTTGTTTCTCATGAGAGTCGATATTCACATTACTATTGAATATTGATTTATGCTTATTAGGTTTATAACTGACTTTTTTTGCAAAATATATGCGTGCAAGTACCATCCTACAAGACAGAACCATGTGCTTTTTTTTTTTTTTTGAAATTATCCTAGTACAACAAATGTGGAAAACCAAAGTCCAATGAGTACTAAAAATCAATAACAATGATACAACGTCTTTACCGAAAAATGACATATCATTCCAATCTACATGCAATGTTTACAGATCGAGCCCTTCAAACTAGATTGCATCTTTGGGTGACTTGACTTAATAGGGTATTGTAGACAATAGTGCAACCCAACATTTCATCCATCACTGCACATTCTCAGTTGTGATTTTTTTTTTCCTAATACACGTCGCATGCACATGCATTCTATGAGCATAAGATCCAAGTGGATATCTGCTCATTTGTACATCTTATCAAGAACAGCTTAGGTCCTAGCATACAATCAGAAATTGTCACACAGTATTAATATAAAAGCATGCGTTTTTGACAGGCACAAAAGAAGTTGACATATAAAAATTGTAATAGGCATTCTAAGAACATGAACTTCCACTAATGAATATATCATCAAGAAATTTATGTAGATAATCATCAGCGTTTACGCACAACCAATACGCGCACGTTCATTAGTTCGTACTAAACATACACAGAAATGCAAACCAGTTCTTCAATTGTGGTGGTGATGATTGTTAACATCTGAAAGCCACTGCAGAAAATCTATATCTTGAACAGAGTTTGATTATTTCAAATGTATGATATCCTAGCAATAAAAGTCATGTAGATAAAAACACGTAGGGCAATTTTGATAAAGATGGTGGTTTCTAGAACAATTGCTTCTAAATATCCAATTGTACAGATGGCTGCCCTAATATCGTGGGGAACTTGCGGGAGTCGAGCAAATGAGAAAAAAAAAAGGGTATGCCAGGATATCAAGAAAACAGAGATATTTACAGACATGTTAAGTTACAAATTCATATATGAATTGATAGGGTATATATGTATACAGCCAATGCTGCATTTTAAAGCCACCAGTAAGCAGATAAAATTGCAGTTAATATTTATGCAAGAGCTTGTTACAGCTTATATTGCTAATGCTTTAAAAATTGTTGTGTTGAAATGCAAAGGGTACATCCACAGTACTTCAAAGTTTCAGTTAATTACGGATTAAATAATAATCCTTTTTGGACATTTAACTAAAAGGGAGCCATTCAACAGTGAAGAAGGTGGTACACTGACAGTCTGACTAATATTGTTGTCTGATTCAGAAAATGAAGGATGATTAGTTTGCTCTGATCCTTGTCCGATTCAGAAAATGAAGGATGATTAGTATTGGCTTGTTTTTTTGTAACAGTTTATATTGCTAATGCTTTAAAAATTGTTGTGTTGAAATGCAAAGGGTACATCCACGATACTTCAAAGTTTCAGTTAATTACGGATTAAATAATAATCCTTTTTGGACATTTAACTAAAAGGGAGCCATTCAACAGTGAAGAAGGTGGTACACTGACAGTCTGACTAATATTTGTTGTCTGATTCAGAAAATGAAGGATGATTAGTTTGCTCTGATCCTTGTCTCTAAGTCTTTTACTTCCTACTAATCTTTGCTCTGATCCATTGCTAGCAATAAAATATAGGAAAAATTGCAGTTGAGATCCATAATCTACTCGTTTTATGCAAATGAGTTCCTAGCCTTTAAATCTTGGCACTCACATCCTCAATCTAACACTTATACAGCAAATTCAGACCCTATAGATGGATATCCAAACTGGCATTGAAATGGCAAGTGAGTCTCACACATCCATTATCTGTTTAAGGATAAATGAGTAGATACTTAATTTGAGTGAAATTAAAGAGAACAGAATTAAAGAAAAATCGCCTCTGTAACTCCCTAACAACCCCACCACCACCATAACCACCCATGCAATTTTGGAGGAATCAATGAAAAGGACATCAATTCAAATCCTGGATTTTCGAATTGAGAGAGATCAAGAATTCTCAATATTTCTTAGATTCTTGGACCCAATTCAATTCAGTGGGATCTTTCATTCACATTTTTTTCCACCGCTTGTGTGGGGCCCCGTCAATTCCTTTGAGTTTCATAGTCAATTTACGATCAAGTTCTAATCAAAATAATTGTTAGACAAGACGATTTAGCAGTGTTCTAAAATGCGTAATGCGTAATGCGTTGCGATGCGTCGAGGTCGAGAATCAAGAATCACAAGCTTAAGCATGTCAATGCGGAGAATATATTCTCACTATTTCTTAGATTCATCCACCCAGCTATAGAAATCCAGTGCCAAAAACTAAAATTTCTTACGGTACTCGGCTCGTTCATTCACAAACAATATATACTCTTGTGTGTGTGTTTCCAAGAAAATGACAATAACTTTTAATCCGCCATTTCAGTCCTTTGATTCAGGCTGCCAATTTCAAGAGTATTTACAGAGGAACAGAATGCACTGAAGTGCTCCCTAACAATGCATCCTCAACCTGAACCAATCAGCTATATTTGTGGATATTGCGGCCAAGACATTCGTTAATCCTTTGCATGTTGCTGGAAACTGTTACTTTGTAGACTTGTTTTTGTCTGCGTGATCATGTCATGCCTCCTCTTTGAAGTGTATATGTACAGACTGATGTCTGACATTAGCAGTGTTAGATATGATGGCGTCTGATATGGTTATGGCTTAGAGTTGGGGCGAACTAACAACTTGGGGTAGCCGCGGGGGGGCTAGTTCATTTGGTGGTGGCTGGAGATTTCGGATGGGTGTGTTGTGGGATGGTTAGCAAAGATGATGCATTTGTCCTCTTTTTTCCATTTCTTGTTTTGTTTTCTATTGAGTGTTTTTCATTTCTCTCCCTTTTCATTTCATTTTACGGAAATCAAGTCTTTACCCATTTCTTCTGTCTGAAGAGTCGACATGATAGTCACATGCCATTTCATCGGTAATTGGACAAAATCCGTCCATACTCCATAGAGACTGGTTTACTACCAAAGTGAAAGATTGATGAGTGCCAACAATTTAAGGTTAGGGATCCATTTGCACCAAATACATAGGTTAGAGACCTCTACTGCAATTTTTCCCTAACATATGCGTAATTTTCCCTAAAAATATATTTAGAGGGAACAGGAAGCAAAAATGATATCATATACTTTCATTTTCTTCTGACAATTTCAATGAAACATGACGAGACTACTGATATTGAAGGAAGCAATATGCTTCAAACCTCATTGAGAATTACTTCCCTAAACGAAATAACAAACCAACACTGCAAACATCTTATAACCAGCAGTTAGCTCTCAAAAACCTAATCTATAGTCTCAACTTTTGTAGCTAACTCAATCAAAATCACACCAAGAACACCCACTGAATCATGAAGCAAGTTAAGCAAATAGCACTAAAACTCACTAGTCTCTGAATGTTATAGTCCAAGCATTTCTTGCTGCCAGATACTAGATGCAATATCAATTTATTCAAAAGAAACTTCTATACATTCAGTGGGGAAAATAAAAAGAATTTTTTCAAGACCTTACATTACTCTGTATATACATGCAAATTATTAGATGGAAATCTTATCCTCCATTTAGGTTCTACTCAAGTCCAATGAATAATAGTACCATCTGAACCTCCTAAAATCAGCCAAAGTAAAGAATGTCCAAGTCTCAACTTATATAGAAATAAACCAATCCCCTTGATCAACATTTTCAATTGCAGGAGACTCCTCCTTACTGAACCCACATGTAAATTAAAATTACGGACAAAAAGTATTATATGACTTGGCATTTTGGGACTGAGCTGAGCTCGCGGCTATATAAGCTAAATTCGACAAGTGAACCAACACATGACATTGCCAAGCTCATACCAAAAGCAAGGGTCAACCCCATGTCTCAATGAGATCACTCCACGAGATATCGAGTTTAGGAGGGTAAGCTCATGACAAATGTGTCAAACAAAGCAAGCAAGTGCAATATGAATGACACCCTCCCTAGGGAATGTAACAACACGATCGGCACGTGCAAAGCCAATCAAAAACTAAGAAAAGACCTAACAGGTACAATTCTGAGACATGATGAGTCCAACGATTATGAGACACAAGTCCCAAATAACTTTGACAACCAGTCATCCATAACAATCAACAATTTTGGCCATACACACAATCAATAATACATCATTGTTAGTAACTGTTCTCATAACACAATTTGACGTGGACATCAATTTTCCATAGCAGCAAATTCCCCATTAATCTACAGCCCTCCCTGAGAAGGTCGACCAAGTCCACAGTTTTGCATCAAAAATTTGCAATCAAACTCTCCCACTAACTCAAAAAAATTAGGAAACCCATTCTTTTAATTGCTTTCGTCTTACACCAAGAGCAAAAGGAATTCAATTGTTACAGCATTAGCACCAGAATAAAAAATGTGCCAAAAACCCATTCTTTTAATTGCTTTTGTCTTACTACACCAAGAACAAAAGGAATTCAATTGTTACAGCATTATCACCTAAATAAAAAATGTGCCAAAACACCAAAAGACCCACATCAAGATTTCACCAATAGCATTCAAATCAAGAAACACTAAAATTAACTTCCGAGGTAATCAAATAACATAAAAATCAAATCTTGAAAACAAGGTCAAAAGTCAAAGAAAAAGAAAGCAGTAATCAGACACAAACCTCCAAGAAACGAGTTTCTTGCTCAAGTCTCTTCAATTCAGCAGAAATCCTATGCTTCCCTCTCGTATCTGTAGCTCCAGCCACCGATCGCACCTCCTCTGAACTCTCTGATTGCATTTTCCCCGCAAAAAGAAGCCACCGAAAAATTTATGACAAAAGACTAAACGCCCGTTTTGATAAAAGAGCTCAAAATTTATGAACTAGTGTTGTCTGGCTGTAATCAGAAGACGTGTTAATGGAAGGGAAGGAAAAAGGGACTTTTGATTCTATTGGGGGACGGAGAAAGGATGCAGAAAAGAAGGAGCCTTTGCCTTTTTCTGGGGTGAAGTCTTCTTTTATTAGTTTTTGTTTGGGTAATGAAAGGAAAGTTGGTGGTCTTTTTCTACCCAGCATCATTTTTTTGTCCTACTGTATACTTTCAAATGGATTCCAACTAGAAAAAATAAAGAAAGTGACTTCCTATTCCGAACGACCTTGTCGGATTTGGAGCGCGAATGCCACTCACTCGCCAAACAACTGTATAAATACATAAAAATCTTCACATAAATCATACAGATGAACACTTGGTAAATCGTCATTGGAAGATGACAAAATATATATTTAAAAAAAAAGCAGCCATACAGGTGCTGCTTACAATTCTCTGTCCATTTTTCCCGTACTTGCAGAATAATTACTCGCCAAATTCTTCATGGTGTTATGAACAACTTTCATCAATGATTCAATAATAAAATTCAAGAATTCTCATTTATTTAAACTTTTTTTTTTTTGACCGGCAACCCCCTTTAAATAAACGAAGCTCGCACTTTTCAAGCTGGCGGGCCTATAATACATTATTTTAGAGAAAATGATTTTCTTCTGTTATATAGTTGCAGTCTTTTAAAATGGCAAAGCAATTTTTGATAAATCAAAACTTTGAACAAGGTTTTGCAATAAATAACTATAAATGGTATAAAACAATAAAAAAATGGAGACGATATTAGAGATACCATTGAACTTTATAAAAATATCAAAGACAAATATCGTTTTTAGAAAATCACGTTACCTCTCCTGTTTCTAGTTTTGAAGATTGCATACACTTCTTGAGCCACACATCATCGGGAATGAGATTAATGTCCACACGTACCCCAAAGTTGATATTTTATGCTCGAGACTATAGTGTCGTAATAATATAAAATTGCAAGCTCAATATTGTAAATTTGATTATTTGTTAGTATTCATAAATCTATATAATATCACACATTTAAAAGTAGTGGGAGAAATATTTTTGAAGAATAATGGCCTTATTATTAGTTTGAATTCTCTAATTTGCACATTGATTAGTTATTTTTTTACAGCCACTAAGTATTAATAGAATATAAGTGTCGATAGTTTTTAAGCAAGTGTAATTATATTCACAAGATATTTTTTGTTTGTTCACCACATTTTAATTGTATTGAAGAATCTCAGCGTTTTTTGTTTATTGTCGTACTTATGTCTCTAATATTTTTTATTCTATTATTATTATTAATAATATATACATTACATTAATTAACACTGATTATTGCCTTTTTCCCAAAAAACCCCCATAAAATAAAATAAAGAGGCTTGTTTTATTGACTGAAGAATATTTTTATAAAAGGATAATACAGTCATTTTCATGCTTAAATAGATATATTTTATAGAGATACAAATTAAAAAAATATTTGGGTAAATATATTTCCACCACAAAATTTTTTGTTACACCACAAATTTAAGTACTTTTTTATTTACCATAAATGAAATGACATAAATAACCATTTAATCCTATTATTAATTTTTATTTTAGTATTTAGTGTTGGTTAACAAAAATGGATGTAAAAAAAAAAAAATTGAAAAAAAGTCATCCGTACATACCTAGCCCCGTCACTCTAACCCAAAACCACCACCCCACCATTAATCGGAAACTAAGAACAGCTTGAGGTGTTTTCATCTCTGAACATTGAGTATTGGTTGGTTGTTCGTCTATATAACGGGTAGACGGGTAATTAAGGTGGCATGTAACTGATTGCAAAAGGTGGCTGGACATACATCATTGGTTGAAACCTTTCGCTGGTAATATGGGTTTCTGGCCATGTGCTCGATGTCGGGACCTTGAAAACCACCACCACCATTCATAGCGTTAGTTCGAAAGCCCTTGGACAGCAGAATTTTTTTAATCCATTTGGCCGCCCATTGGTGGGTTACCCATCGATCGCATTTGGCTCACATCCATATTCCCCATCTAGCCTATACTACCACCGGCATTCATAGCCATCAAGCTGCCTGTTCATCATCATCTTAGGCATCTGACCGTTAGTGGGGTTTTTTTGATAAAAAATGTACAAAAATATGCAAAATTGAGCTGCAAAAAGAGCCGAGTTCCCGAAGCAATGTGTAGATGCCATTGTTTCAATGAGGGTGAAGAAGTCATTGTGGTTTATAGTCTGATTTTTATCATTTCCTTCTTCTCTCTTCCTTTTCAATGTTTTCATATATATTTTTTAATTATTTTAGCCTTTAAGGGCATATTTGTAAAATAATTGTGGTGTATTATAAGAAATGTGTTTTAATTGGGGAGTGCATATAATGTGGTGTAAAACAAGGAAATTGTAGTGTAAAACAAGGAAATTAAATGACTTATTTAATTTCACCGATCATTTAATGTCACATTAACGCTATCTAGACTGTCAGGGGCGGACCCAACACCTGGCCAGCCCCCGCGGCCGCACGTGCTTGGTCCGCCGGAAGTTTCAGAATTGGCCTCATGCATCCGCCAGCTGCAAGAAGAACAGAAGAAGGAGCAGTGCTGGACCAAACTGGAGCCAGAAGTGGGAGCAGCTTGTTTTATTGGGCCTTCTTTAAAAAAAGGCCCGATTAATGAGCCCAACCCTGTTTGAACAGGTCCATCCTCATACATCCATTGAGGACTTGGATGAACTGTCGACCCTCCTTCAGGTTCCTTTGGTAGCCGAGACTATGAATAGTGGTAGCGAAGTGATAGCTGCTGGTTGGCAGCAATGACTGGACGGCATTTTGTGGATCAGACACAACAGCAACAGAATTATCTGTTATTGAGAGCGTCTTCAAGTTGAAAGAAGCTCAACCCAGCACTCTCGTCGATGAGATGAGAAAATCATTGATTGACACCTATGTTTGAGTTTCATTTCAAGGTAAATGTGTGGATTACTATTCTGCACTTCTGCACTTCTACTCTGGTTTTTTTTTTAAGTTTTCAGTTTTATGTAAGAGAGATTCTTATCCCTGTTAATATGACACGCAAGTTAATATTTTATCTATTGTTTCTATGATAAAAAGTTGCCATTGAACTTTTTCAAATATTACTTGAAACAATAATAAGAGAGCCTTTGAAGGGAATTTTTGAATTTCATTGAACAAACAAGCATTGAATAGTTACGGATGAGTTGAGTCCCAAGAAGAAGATTTCACAAGATGAGAAAGAAATTTGCAACAGGAAGACCATTCAATTTAATTGATTTGCTTGGCATTGCAAATTGACCTATAAATTGAATGCACGGTTATGGTTTCCTTTTGACAATGGGAATATGAAGTTCATTTATAAGAAAGGAAGCCCTAAAGCTCCACCTTAATTCTCTTCATATGCCTGCTTGAATTGAAGGACAAAATAGGAATTATGAAAAACTCTAAAAATCACATAATATTAATGTGTAGTTTGTGTATAATTGGAGTGGAGTTTGCATCAAGTTGGAGTTTCCACTCCAATTTGGTGCATGGTTTTTTTCAAATAAATAAATTGTTAAAAAAACAATGATTAAACGTTGTTCTTTAGGTGTAAGTTTCGGTATAATGGGTTGAATATGATTTTCAATTTAATGCAAAACTTACCTCAATATTTTTTTTTTAAGACGACCTAATATTACACTAAGGAGACTGAGATCCAAGCACAAAAATTTATATATTTTCACTAGTCAACGGTCTTCGTCCGTGCTGGACCCAATTCCTGGATTCGCCCCCTAACTATACTATAGAGATGATGTTGGTGGAGATGTATTGGGATTTCTTGAGTTTGTGCTGCAGATGAACAACACACTACACTATTCCCAATGGGCCCTTGACAAAATTGTGTGAGTAAATATCTTCTTCTACACTGCTGGATTTGATAGTATACATATAAATTACTGTGTATAGGGTTGGAATGGTAAGAGAGCGGGCTCTTTTATAAATAAATAAAAAAAAAAGATATGGCTAAAGCAATGGAATAGCGATTTGGGCAAAGAGACGCAAATTGGGAAAATTGGTATAACTGGAGTTTGGTTATGGGCATGCATATTGAGAAAATTGCATTAGTGCCATCGAATTTTCATGGGTCATGGTGTACAGGTGCACGTGTTTAACTTTCCCAGTTAAGAACAGTTTCGCTTTTAAAGTTCTGATTTGTACATATTTCGCTTTATTACACATTATTTTGTAGGAAGCATGTTGTAAGTTGTTTTTTTGGAAGAAACAATTTCTACGAAAATAAAAGTTTTGTGTTTTATATTACAGTTATGGACTGGGTTGTATCATGTATTTGTTATTGTATTATTATTATTTTTTTAATTGTATTGGATTATATTTTCATATGTATATGATTTTTACATTTTAGTGCATTTATACATTACTTGAAGGATTTTTTAATATTTTTTAATTAAATATTATCAAAATAATCTCACTCGAATTTTGGAATCCATATGCTTCAAAATAGGAAAAGTGGGATTTCCCAATATATGATGTCATTAGGACGAAGTACATAAGTAGTCTTTAACATAGAAGAAATCAAATAATAGAGAATTTAGTGGTAACTAACACACACCATCCTTAGTTGGACCATTCAAAAGTGTCCTTCCTGTGCGAAGTTCCTTCACCAAAAAAAGAAGGTAAGAACTCAATAAATACATTTTTTGAAGCACAAAGTAATGAGATAGATATCAATTTTTTTTCATACTAGGTAACACAAAATATTGTCTAAGGAAAATTGAGAAGTAGGAGTTTTGAAGGATGTGAAATCAATATGAGTAATGGTAAGTGTCGTGCCATCTTCAATCATAATGTCATCAGAACCTGTGCAAGGAGAGTGAAGAGATAAGTTGCTCAAGTCGAAGGTTACATGGTGGGTAGCACCACTGTCCAGAGGCCACGCTAGTGCGTTGGAAGTGTTTACGGCAAAGTGTGCTCTTGGTTGCTGCAATTCTTGTAATTTGGATTTTGACCATTGAAGAACGTTTTTTTTTATACATTTTTTGGATATTTAATTAAAAAAATAACATTTTTAGATGACGTGCATATGATTAACACATACTGTCTACCACGTCATTTTCATCTGCCACATGTACATATTTGTCTGAAATTGGCTCTGTGATGGAAGGTTAAATTAATGAATAATTTAGTGAGCATTGGGTAACCCTTTTAAATTTCAGTGAGCAGGTAATAATTATGAATTAAGTAGACAGACATTTAACTAACTCGACTAAAAATAGAATTATCATACAAGTTCGCTACACAAGCAAGTTTTTAACTCAATTTTTTTCATCCACTTGACAAAAAGTAAAATCTTGAAAGGGAACAATACATAACTCCTACATATAAGAATTACATTTCAAATCTAACAAATTTGTATCCTCACCCCCACTCACTCCCATCAAATTAATAATATGTCAATTCATAATATCCCACCCCACCCCACTCTACCCTACCCCACCCTATCTGTAAAAAAATTCAAAAATTGAAGACTTCTCGAGATCACACCACACCCCCACTCCACCCATTTCAAAAAATAAAAAATAAAAAATCAAGCCATTGTTTAAAGGAGATTAAAATTAGATTTTTAGTAAAAATTTACTAGAATGCGTGGTTAAAAAGTTGTGGGATCAATAAAATATGTAGTTAATATAGATTGTTTTATTTTGACTCAAATTAAAATTTGATTTTAATCAATACCAAATAGGGGCTAAAATATTTTTATGAAGATTGTTCACGAAAATGTATTTTGAATTTAAATTACCGCAAGTGCACGGTTCGTTGACAAGTAACAAAG
>CAIGRS010052710.1:0-11565 GCA_903798395.1 Fraxinus floribunda | reverse complement strand
ATAAAAAATAAAAAAATTATTTAGTTTCGGGTCTTATTCGGTTCTTCGGTTCTTGGTCTAGACCCGATACCCGACCCAAACCGTTCGGTTCTCAATTCGGGTACCCGTTCGGGTATTTAATTTATGAAGAACCGTTCGGTTCGGTTCGGTTCGGGTTCAGTTCGGTCCGGTTCGATTCGGGACTTTTGTCCAGCCCTAATAAATTATACCCAATTTTTTTTTATATACCATCCACAATCTCAAAACTTTAAAACTTTATTTTTCATCACACCCCACTTTGTTTTCTTCCCCAAAATTTTATTATTTTATTTAATCCATTCCAAAACTATCGTAAATCCATCACCCCAAATTTACCATTTCTTCTTTTCATTCACAAGATTAGAAATATCCACAACTACCGCAAATAACATGTGGAAACGTGACAATTCATATTACCACATAAAAATTGATAGTTTACAGTTAAATCATAAACTCTACGTGGTTGTCAAAATATACATATATAATTTTGAATTATAAATTTTTTGTTCAGTAGCGCAAAGTAGAAAATACAAAACTTTTTTTTTTCACCTCACATTCCTACCAACTTATAATTATAGCAAAAGAAATCCCAAACAGATGCTCAGTTTCCTACCAACTTTTTTTGTGAACACGACACAACAGTGATGCACTGATAATTCCGTTAATATCTATCTCCATCGGAAAAAGTAACGATGGTTGGTAGTTGTATTGGAGTATGTAGCACCTACAAATCTGGCACAACGCTTCAGTGGGCCCCCGGCCACCCTACTTCCATTAGCAGAGGTCACATAATTGGCCGGAATGCACCTGTAGCACATGTGTTGAGCAGAACTGGTAGTAATTGTACAAAGGATTTTGGGATTGGGATTAGGATTAGGAATAGAAGATATAGTACGGCCGTAAGTGGTAGTGGTGGTGGTAGAAGGATGCGGACGACTGTAAATGCTGCGTCGACGAAGACTTTGCAGAAGGGGATAGCGGAGTTTTACGATGAATCGTCCGGAATATGGGAGAATATATGGGGAGACCATATGCACCATGGATTCTACGAACCGGATTCTTCTGTTTCCCTCTCCGACCATCGCTCCGCCCAAATCCGCATGATCGAGGAGGCGCTCCGCTTCGCATCCGTTTCTGGTTCGTGTCGTAATTACTAGTTTGTTATGGACCTCTACATTAAATTTAATTTATTTTCAGATTTAATTAGATTTTCTTTTTAGTTGAATTAGTCAAGAAAGTTGGAGGTAGATAGTGGTGTGTTGGAGTGCAAGAGGGTCCCTAATTTTAGAAGATAATGGTTAGATTACTCAAGTATTTAAATGTAAACAACTGATGAAGAAGATGTCAGCTAATTAATTTTTGCAAACTTTTTGTTTGTATTTGGAGTTTTATTGTTTCCTCGAATTATCAAATTTCATTTTGGATGGTCTGAGTTTGCTTGAATTAACCTACCTTTGGACTTTTCTCATTTTATTTTCCATTTTCCGGTACGAATCATTATTGTTTTATCATTGTTAAGCCCTGTTTGATTGCCACATTTTCACATCCCACGAAAATGAATTTCACTTTGACCATTTGATTGCAACGTGGAAATGGAAATTGAATTCCAAAGAACACCCAATTTAAGCTGCATCTTCTTTGTTTTTATAGAAAACGAATTCCTAGGGTTTGATGAGTTTTTATTTTCCAACTAATATGGAATTGGAATTCCTTTCCACCTTTACCTATCAAACGGACCTTATTGTTCTCTTAACTTGGCCATTTCCTTTCTATTTCTGTCCTTAATGTGGCCATTTTTTCCTGCAACAAGGACAAGTTGAAACTGAGTCATGAGCATGTTTTTTCATGTTTATTTGTCGAAGAATTATCTATCAACGGTTTTGAATGGATTGACTGAAACAGAGTAGTAAAAATCATTTTCAAGCCTAAAAAGTGCTTGAGTTGCAAACTAATTCATTGTTTCTTATTCAGATTGTAAACTGTACTGTCAGTCCCTATTAGATTTAGTTCAATAATGTAAATTTCCTTTTCTGAGTTTATGCTTGGAAATGTGGCTTCAGAGTGAAAGCTTACATTCACCTTTCCTACTGTCTCCTTGGATTTTTCTCCTTCACTAGCATTTCTCTATGCATACTAGTTACAAAGCTAACCTTTTCTGTCAATATTTTTTGGATGAATTTGCAGACGACCCAATGCAGAAACCAAGACAAATCGTTGATGTGGGTTGTGGTATAGGAGGTAGTTCAAGGTACCTGGCGAGAAAATATGATGCGAGGTCTCAAGGAATCACTCTAAGCCCTGTGCAAGCACAGAGGGCGCAAGCTCTTGCTGCTGCTCATGGATTGGACGACAAGGTATCTAGAGGATTCTAGTTTGCATTTTCTAAGATAGAAGTCTTTTTTCCGTAAAAAATGCAAAGACGTGTTTAGATCGAACTGCAATATTAATTTCATTTGTTTTCCACGATCATATATAATAATCCAGTTTCAGGGGCCTATGGTAGCTGCAAATTTACATCTCAGTTGTGATTCAATGTGTGAATTTACTCTATGAGAAAGATTTATTTGATGAAAATAATGATGCCACTTTCTGGGATTTCTGAGTAAATGTTGTCTCTGTGAATTTGTTAATGGAATTTCTGATCAGAGCTACAGTTCTTCTGAACCTATTTGTATACCATAATGGTCATTAAAAAATTCAGAGTTAGCATATCCATGGAGAGAACTTTTAGCTGTGTGTCATAGGAGTGACTTAAATATAGCCGAGAACGGGACCAATCTGGTAAAGAAACTGAATTTTGACTGTTTCGGCTATTTTGGTATGAATTTTAAAAAATGTGTTGGATTAGATGTGTGTGACTGCATTATTATCGCGATTTCTTAAAAGACCAAAAAATCACATTGATTTAAAAGCCTTTTTTTTTTTTTAAAGAAAAAATCCCTAGAGCTCCAAACTGGCCAGTTCTCTGTTTGGTAAAGCCAGTTTTTGTTTTCCGTTAAGAGTTTCAGGGTTTTGTTTTCTCCCCTAAGCATGACTATCTTAGCTAACTAAAGCGAGATAGGACAGGTTTCCTTCCAAGTAGCCGATGCATTGAATCAACCATTTCAGGATGGGCAATTTGATTTGGTTTGGTCCATGGAGAGTGGAGAACACATGCCAGACAAATCAAAGGTTCTATTTTTGCTTTCAACTTCCTAGTCTATCTGTACTTGAATAGATTTTTTTTTTTAAGTGATGTAATTGTAATTTTACCTCCTCGCCTTCTCGTACTGGTAGTTTGTCAATGAACTGGCTCGAGTGGCAGCTCCAGGTGGGACGATAATTATAGTTACATGGTGTCATAGGAATCTCTTGCCTTATGAAGAATCATTGCGTCCAGAGGAGAAAGAGCTGTTAAACAAGATATGTGACGCTTTTTATCTTCCCGCATGGTGTTCTACTGCTGATTATGTAAAATTACTTGAATCCCTCTCTCTTCAGGTAATGGTCTAATCCATTCATTATCGCTTGAATTATTTATATTGAGCCAACTGTTTCGAGGCAATGGCTTCTACAATATGCACTTATACAAACAACATACATTTAAGCATTCGTTAAAAGCTTCTGCTTATCCAAATCTTGAATTACAAAACCAAGTGATTGTTTATTTTGATTGGTATGAGCATAATCTAAAATAAACCCACGAACTGTTGTGCCAGGATATTAAAGCTGCAGACTGGTCTGCGTCGGTTGCCCCGTTTTGGCCAGCAGTAATAAAGTCGGCATTGACATGGAAGGGAATCAACTCATTGTTACGAAGTGGTAAATCCTATGTCCTTCATGATCCCATTAACCGAACATTCAGTTTCATTTTCTTTTTGGCGATTTATGTTGTACTTTTCGCTTGGATTTTAGGATGGAAAACAATAAGAGGAGCACTGGCCATGCCATTGATGATCGAAGGATACAAGAAAGGTCTTATCAAATTCGCTATCATTACATGTCGGAAGCCTGTGTCATGAGATTGATATCAACTTCTCCAAAAAAAGATTATCTATATTTTTATTTGAAGAAAATAATCCGATTTGTCCAATCCTGATAGTGGATTTCTTTGGAAGTTAAACAAGCTTCTGTAATTGAATGTTGAACAATCCTCAAGTATAATGACAAATCATTCACCTCAATTCTTCATATCTTCTTATTCTTCGAAATTGTTTGTTGAAAGGGAATGAAAGAGGGGTGTGTAGGTTGAGGCTTATTTTCATATTTATGATCTGTTTTGAGGAATTTTGTTACAAAGCTTGTTTGTGTGCTAAAACATCAAACTTGGGCAAAGGAGTCGAATGAGGTTATGGTGATGGAAAAGAATTACTTCCATCACCATGTGAATGGTTTGTGGATTGTAGAACAATAGATGCACCTCAACTTTAGGAGTTTCTTGACTAGTGTGGTTGTCATAGATACGAACAGGTGATGCATCTAAACCGTAGAAGAAATTCTCGATCTTTAGGGATGTCAAATTAGATGAGTGCCTAAGGCTGGTCGCAACCCTATCATGGGTGAAGAGACGTGAAGTTTTACCGTTTCTTAGGCTCCGTTTGATACACCTTATTTTCCAACTTTTGTAGTGTTTAATAGGCAAAAAAATTTTCCACCTTTTTGAGGAAAATGAATTCTTGATGTTTTGGTTTTCCCACTTTTGCAATTGGAATAAATTCTAGTCACAATGGTAAAAACATTTATCACTTTTATCGACAATTCTCATGCAAAACAAAATCAAACGAATGATATTCGGTATGGTAATTTTTTTTTCATTTTTTTTTTTTGCAATTGGAACAAATTCTAGACCCAATGGTAGAAAAAATTATTACTTCAATTGACAATTTTCATAAAAAACGAAGCCAAACGAACACCAAACTTACAACATTTTCCATAAAAAATTATATCAATCAAACACAATTAATTACAATTCCTAGTAAAACAATTTCTAGGCAAATCAATTCTCTATAAAACATTTTCTTTTCACCAATTTTCCACATTTGCAATCAACCAGACCCTTAGTTCAAAACTCTACGACACACCACTTTTATTTTTATTTGGTTAATTAGTGCAAAAAAAGCCCCTAACCTTCACCTGTTTTGCCGAAACACAACCTTAATATTTCATTTTGGCGCAATACCCCCACATCAAGCAAACATTGCGGAAAACAATATTTTCATCTATTTTCTCCATTAAAGCCTTGTAAATGATGAAATTTACCCTCATCCTTTTAATAAACAAAAAGAATCAGGTGGTGGTGGTGGATTGGAAGATTTGACGCCGGAGATGGGACCTGGATTTAGGTTTGATTCTTGTGTGAGGGGTGACAATGGGGGTGGTAAGGGGGCACTTAGGTGGGTTTAATGAGATATGAAGATTTGGTGATAGCAGCAGCGTGGTGGTGATGAAGAAGGAGATTTTTTTTTTTAATTGTTTTAACTGGGACTCGTGTGCACTGTTTAAAAAATTTGGGACTATGACTATAATTAATTCTTTATTGTTTTTCTTCTTTTCTTTTTGTTTATATACAGAGGAGAATAAATTAATCATTCACAAGGTTTTAATGGAGAAAATAGATGAAAAGGTGATTTTCCACCATGTTTGCCAAATCTAAGGGGATATTAAGCCAAAATATTGCACAACACAGGTAAATGTTAAGGTTGTTTTGCGTCAATTACTCTCTTCATTTTAAAAATAGCAATGCTCGGACTATGTCCAACAAAATTTTGGCATGCCATGTCACGTGGGTCGTGTGACACCTTACACCTTTGGAAAGGTTAAAATATTTGAAGTTACAGAAAATTGTCAATTTGAGATTTTAATAATGAAAAATTAGAATTGATATAGAAATGATAAATTAGCAAAAAATACTGTTAAGAGCTGCAATTTTCTGTTCTCTAATGACAAAGGGATATTGTCTGCCTGTTGCTTCTGAATCAATATGAAACATTAGTCAATGAAATTATGAGATATAAGTACATTATAATATGTGTTCCTATCTCTTCTGTCTTGTGCCATTATTTTATGGATAGATTAATACTATTAATCTACCGTGATGATCATCATTGATCTGTGTGTTAGTGTGGCCACTACCACATTTTTCAGTAAAGTTGGAATGCAGTTTTCTTCTTTGAACAATATGGCACCGCATAACTATCACATAAACCAATGATGATCATCGCTCTAAATAAATAGCATTACACTTGGACATGTTCGCTATGGTCTCTGGTGCCAAAGACTGAGGCCAGTTTTTCCGTGTTTGTGGGAATTTTTGTGGATAACGAACAAGTTGGATATCTATATAGAGAAGCTTTACTTTTATCGGCAATCTGTTGAGGACTGAGAAATGAAAGTTTCCTTGAACCAGTTTGATGAACTTGTCCTAATCATGGAGTTAGTCTGCAAATCCGCTTAAATCCTTTAGTTTCAGGAGTTGATCAAGTTGTTGATAACTAATTTTGATAAAGTTAAATTAATCTTATCAAATGAAATGGAAAGCACTCTGAGTTTTCCCTTATTCTTTTCAATATTACCAAGAATTCTAATCCAAGATTCTAATCCAGTCCTCATCCGAGCACTTCCAAACGAAACAAGTACTTTTTGGTGCTGGCAAGAGAAAATGTGAACTCAAAAACAATCCAAGGGAATCTTGCAAAAATTGCATGGCCCCCACACTTTTTTCCTCTGATGGCTGATGCCCTCAATGTGTCTATTGATAAAAAAAGAACAAGAAGTGACGGTTCAAGTTAAGTGATTTCTTCAGCAAATTAGCTTTACCCACACTGCCAACTCAAAAGCATTGAGATAATAATATTTGTAAAAGTTAAGTACGGTTGAGTAGGGGCCTGGTGAATTCTTGATTCTACCAAGGTAGCTGCAGGTAACTACCCTTTCATTCTCCTTATAAATGCACTTCTATGGTTCTCTCAGGTTTAAAGTAAATAAATCTCTGTTTTAATTAACTTCTGGTTTCCCAATTCCAGTCCTGCACCGCACAGTTTGTATCTTTTAAGGTATGTTAATAAGTCCATGAAATAAACAACTGTAACTATGCCTGGCTCCTTGTATGCCATTTGCAGTTTCGATCAGATGGTGGTCGTAACTGCGTATGGCGTGCCAGGAGCTATGCATACCTTTTGAACTATGTTTATTTATTTCATCATTTTCTTTGCTGTCAAATCTATTGATTTGCAAGAAGATAGCTTCTGTAGAACAAGTATTGTTTCATTTATGTTATTATCTTAGTTATTTACTTGTTTTGTACATTACGCTGGGAGTCATCTCCATATCTTCTTCATTAGAAGAATATTCAAAATGCCCAGATTTTGTAAAAAAACCTTTAATTCTATTTACCTTTGGTCCGGTGTAATGAGTCATCGAGCTTGGAAACTTCCGGTACTACTGGATGCCTGAGAAGAAGAAAAATGCGACGACTGATTCTGGCGTATTTTAAGTTTCATCATATCATCAACTAGTCCAGGCCGTGATATCTCAATGTCTTCTGTCTCCGTCTCTTTGGTCAACATCTCAAAGGCCCTGGACATTCTAGGCCGGAGCCTGGTGGTCTCTTGCACACATAGCAGCCCGACTTTTATGAATCGAATGGCTTCTTCTTTCGCAAAATCTCCACTCAATACAGGATCCACTAGCTCCAACAGGTTATTGGATCTGTACAATTCCCATGCCTGCATGAGTAAATTAATGTTAAATGAGATTGTTTCCTCATTTCTTTGTCGTAAGAAATCAAGTTGCCACATTATAAGGTCTTTTCTTATTGCTCAGAATTGTTACGTTTTCGACTAAGAACTGATCTCCACAACGTAAATGGTAATCAATGACAGGCCGGCCACTGACAATTTCTATTAGCAATACTCCAAAGCTGTAGACATCAGATTTTCTGGTCAAATGTCCACTGGTTGCATATTCCGGAGAAAGATAGCCCCTTTGGCATTCATAACGGTAAGAAACACGATTAGCAACAACATTTGGTAATGAACAAAACCCAACTTCACAAATTACCATAAATTTCCACTTACAAAGTTCCAGCCACACGAGTACTAATATGTGACATGTTTTCTCTGAACAGCCTAGCTAGACCAAAATCTGCAAGTTTTGGTGTAAAATTTTCGTCGAGAAGTATATTGCTCGCCTTGATATCCCGATGTATAATATGAGGATTGATTTCTTCGTGCAGATAAGAAAGCCCTTTCGCAATTCCTAACGATATATTTCTTCTCAGTGTCCAATTAAATTTCACCCTATTGTGTTCCCCACCTGTTGATCAAGAAAAAATCATGGTATCAAAATAGTCCGAGATCTGGTCCGATTTAAACTCTCAGTGCCACCCATTTTTTGAAAAGGTAAGATGAGGTGGTTCAGGACAAATGACGCTGAATTGTATTATTAAACATCATATCAAATAGTGTTTACCAAGAAAGGTACGCAGGAGGCTATTATTTTCCATGTAATCATAGACCAAAAGTCTTTTAGCTCCATCTATACAACATCCTCGGAGAGTAACAAGATTTTCATGCTTAATATCAGATAATGCTGCAATCTCAGATATGAATTCCCTTTCTCCTCTCATTGATTCTAGTTCAACAGATAGAACTTTGACTGCCACTAAAATCCCATCTTGAAGCCGTCCCTATAATTTGACCAAACCAAAATCTGACTTTAGCATTCAAGACAAAATTGTGTAAAAGACATGTTTGGTACGCGGTGCTAACTACAACCAGAACATTTGAAGTCAACTTAATTAATTACCTTGTAAACAGAACCAAATCCACCCTCTCCAATCTTATGTCTGAATTCCTGAGTGGCAGTTTTGATTTGATTGTAAGAGAATACCGAAAAATTTGAATTTGAAACAGTTTGACCACCTGTTCTAGGATTCAGTTTAGTCCATGTGAGAAAAAGTTACTCATGTATTCTTATCAATGTTCTAAAAAGATGGTCCACACTTTTCACTTTTTACATCTCAATTTCACTTTGCTGTCTTTACGCTTTTTAGAACATCGATACTAATTCACATTCCAAACAAACTCAAAACTGCATGAAGGATTTCTAGACGTACCTGTTTCTTCTTGTCGTTGTTGCTGGCCTTGATTGGTGCTGAAACAACCTAAAAAATTACAAAATTTCATGTTTGTTTGAGGTTATTTTTCCTTAATACTGTCTGGCTTTCTGTAATCTGGGATTTGCCAACTGAATTTTAATTATGGGTAAAAGAAATGTATTACTGGGAAAAAATTAGGAGGACCAAGTTTGGTTAATGAAGTGAAGGAATTTATGGTGAGAAACTGAGAATTATACAATTTATAGCCAAGCCCATTGATTTGGACTAACTTAGATCTTCAAACTTTCAGCTATTTCTTAGTCGTCGGGAAGACAGATGCAGTTTCTTGATAATTTCTGAGGTCAAACGTGTTTAGACTTATGAACGTGTTATTAATATTTGAGATAATTGCAGCAAAAGCTCCAAACCTTTAAAACAATGGCAGACTTTCCTTAAATCTTTAATTTGTTGCAGTTGTCACCCCTAATCTTTTGAAACGTTGCAGATGAGGCCCATTTTGGATAGTTTCCATTCAAAATACCGTCAATTGACCCAAAAATTGATTTTGACCACATTTTATTCAAATTTAAAAGAGCAAAATGGTAACCATGTATTAATCACATTATAATGAACCAAAAAAAATGTTAACCCCACCCCAAATGAAACCCCAAACCAAAACCACTTGTTCAGTTCTTTCGTTCTTCTTTGTCCATTTACTCGTTCAGACTGTACTGGCTTCAAATTGAATGTTTAGGGCCTTTTGAGTCTTACAGTAAAATTGTGAATCTTCATTCTGCTAATATCAATATACGATTTTTGAGTGTGCTCAATTTGAGATTTTCCCATCACTTTTACTATTAGGAAATTTTGAATTTGGTTAAGTTCTTGTTAACTTGGCTTCCATTTCGTTAAACTAAAAGTTGGAAGTCTTTTTAGTTGTTTCTTGATGTGTGCAGAATTTGGGTTTTCAGAAAGGGATTTGGTCTTTGGATACGATTTTTTTTTTTTTTTATTAATTTCTATGAGTGGATGAAGCTTATTAATTGTTTGATTAGTAGAGATTGGAAACTTTAGATGAAACTTTTTAACTTTGAAATGAAATTTTTCGGTCAAAGCTTATAGTCGAAGCTTTATGTGTAGTTGTTTCTTGCTGAAAAAGATTTGATTCTCCTCAATGTCCCGTTGATCTTCCGATTCCTTTACATCTCCAATATATGGATTTCCTCCTACTAGGCCGACATCCGTATCTGAAATCATTCATGGCTCTTCTAGTTCGAACACACCAATTTCTTCATACCCATACAATGTCTCATATGTTGGTGATAAAGGATCAACACCGACATTCGCTCTCCAATATCATATTGATCTGTAATTACACACAGAGTTGCTTGTGTGTGAACAGAGATGTACCATTGCAAATTCTCGTCATCGGCTAGATCAGTGGGAGGTATATTCATGTTCGAAACTTTAAATTTCAGGTTGATTTGAAACGTTATTCTATCAAGATGAAGCTTTTCGAATAATTTATTGACAAGCTCTTCATATTTAATATCACTTCGAATAACAATTGATGTTATTCGGTTCACAAACCATTTTCACTCGTCCTCTATGTTGACGAATTGACCACCATGCGAGACAACGAATCTCATAACATCTCTCATATCTGCATATCATCAACGCAAATAAGATTAGCTAACACGAATACCCAAAACAAATATGCTTATCATAAGAAATATGGTCGATGGTAAACACAAAATATTATGTAGCCTCGCTAAGTTTGTAACATAAATCTCGACATTTGAAATAGCGTCAAGAATTATAGTTGAAGTGTAGTTCTCGACATGCTACAGTTTGTAACATAAATCTCGACATTTGAAACAACGTCAAGAATTATAGTTGAAGTGTAGTTCTCGCCATTTATAAAATATCGAGAATGATATGTCGACCAGACAATTCACCATTTATATTTATCATCTTCTTCATTCTCAACAACCATTTTTGTAAGGAATTTATTCCACCATTAATAGTATTGCCAATACATGACAATCATTGCAAATTCATACATCAAAGTTATTTAACTGGAGCCCCCCGAGGCATAGCTCAATGGTGCAAAGGACATGAGTGAAGTAGTCTCAGCTGAGCCAGCAACCGCAATATGAGGGTTTGATTCCTACCTTTAACAAAGTTTGAAATTGGACTCTTTGTGGACACCAGTACGACGGCTCTTGTACCCTGGCATGTTGAGGCACATCCCGCGATTTACCTCCTCCACGATACTCTGGGGACGGGGCGATGGGGGAGCCCTTAAGGTTGGGGTTCAACCTTTTTATTTAACTGGATTATGACACCATACTTGAGAAAAACAAAACAATAAATCTAATGTTGATTTAAAAATATTCCAATAATCTTACAACAAATATCTAATAATTGTTTGACAAGTCTAATCATCCATTTACATCATGTATATCACA
>CAIGRS010052656.1:0-16053 GCA_903798395.1 Fraxinus floribunda | reverse complement strand
ATAAATTACTCGCTTAATGATACTTAACTACTGAGCAAAAATTTAAAACAAGCATGAACAAAAGAAACATAATTAAAGAGATCCAGCTCCTCCTTTAGTCCAGAGTTTTCTCAAGGTATTCATGGATCATTTAAAAATCACTGGAAAAGTAAAAAGAAAGACAAGAAACCAAAAAGGGTGGGGAAGAGAGAGAAAGAGAGAACAAAGAAAAAAGCGACACAAAAACCAACTAAAGAAGTTTTCAGGTACCTCTACTTCAAGATTTTTCTGTGCAGCAGCAAGAGACCTAGCAAGGTTGGCATTCGCAGTCTGCAAAATACAGAAAGCAATGAGAAAATCAATAATAATAATAAGACTAAAAACAACTTTAAAGGATAAAAATTAAAACCTGATAAAATGTCAACTATAGAGCTAAAGCTTAAATCAAAGTTAAAGAAATCAAAGAACTACCTCAAGTTTTGACAATCTCACAAGTGCTTCCATTCGAGTATTATTATGTTTCTGCTTCTCTAAATCAGCAGCTTCCATAATCTCCATCAATGTTGTCTGCAATTCTGAAGCCTGGAAAAATTACCAGACAAGTGTTGACTGTTGAATTGGTATTACAAGGGCATAGCAACTAAAGGTATCATAACAACAATCAAGGAAATAAATCAATTCAACAAACAGAAGAATGAGCAGGAAAGATGGACGGCGATAGAAAGTGTTTATAACTTATGAACAAAAATGGGTAGAAAATTCGCAAACAAGTGGCTCCTAGTTGATCAGAGAATATAACAACTGGTAAGCATGTTTAAATTAGAGAACAATTCCAATGATTAGTATTATAAGGAATACATACATCATTAAATAATAAACAATTTAGTACAAACTATTGTAGCACAGTCCATAAAACTGGTGTTACGAAAAGAACAAGTGAAAGGAGTGGAGAAATTAAGCTTGTTACTCAAGGAGGATAATTAACTCACAAACATCTTCGGGCTCTAGAGAGACCTTTCTGTGCTTATGTATCACATAATATTAAGAGTAACCATCTAAGTTCACTTGCTCTAGCACAACTTGTATTTTATCCCTAAATATGCACTTTTCTCAGTAACAAATGAATATTCCTTGTTTGGCTTTATCTAGATAACAATATTGTCACAAAAAAATAAAAAAAATGCAAGAACTCATTTTACAACAATGCATAAACATAGACTTAAAGAAATCAAAAAAGACCAGCTATCTCCTATGTAATTAAATACATCTACGCGTCTTGAGGTTTCACATAACTGAAAACCCATTGTCAAGTCTCAAGAAATAGCTAGAGCATAGAATACTTACAATAAGTTTACACCAGCAAATAAAATGACATGGTTTTGAAGTAAATTTATTAATCACTATAATTATTATTTCAAAAACAGTACATCAAAATAACGTGGAATAGCCCTGAAGTACTGACCTCTTGTACTTGCTGTTCGGCACGCTCTTCAAGTATTTTCTCTAAACTCTGTTTCTCCCCTTCCAATTTAGCAACCTGATTCTCTTGATCTTTGATAGCCTCAACTGCTTTGGCAGCTGCCCTTTCTGCCAGAATATGCTGCCTTCTCTTTATTCTTTCTGCCCTCTCTCGTTCTCTCTCTGAATCTGAAGATGAAGTTGAATCTGTCTCAGAATCAGACTCACCATCACTTCGGGAAGAAGAACCCTTCTTCATAGAACTTGAACTTCTGGAAACTACTTTCGACTTATTGTTCTTTAACATTGCACTCTTAAACCTCTCACCATCCTTTAATTGAAACATCATATCCGATTTCCTATCAAGAGAAGCTGGGACCATCTCCATGGGACAATTGTCATTTGTCAAACCATCTGTAGGACGTAGCTTCTCCCCATCTCCAATGCCGTTCACCTCTTCATTTTTTCCTATATTTGCCTTATTCTTGTTATCAGGTACAAATGCATCAGTCATGTCCTCTCGAACTGATTCACCTCCATCACTCTGCAACTCAGTAATCGAAGTTCTTGGCATCACACCTCCAACGTCACTTGCCCTCCCACTATCCGAACTACCACCACCATTTGTGTTATTCTGCAACTCAACATTAGATTTTCTTGAACTCTTCAGAACACCATTATTCCTGTCCTTCTCTGTCCTTATCCCCTCTAGTGCCTTCGAGCCCAATCTCCCCTGTTTCTTACCATCTTTCTTCAAACCTCTAATCCCTAACACTCCAATGCTACTCTGATTCCCAATCTCACCCCTAGATGCCACGTTCTTATTCGGCACTCTCAATAATTCCGTCCAATCAATATCATTATGTCTGCTACTCGAATTTGACTTAGAGTTCATATTCAGCGATAGCTCAACATCATTATCCCGTTTAATATTACTATCACTGCGACTAATTACCTTTAAATCGTGCTTCTCACTGACATTTTCTGGCACCTTCTTTTTGAGCTGCTCCTTAATCAACGACCTAGTCTCCCCCGTTCTTGGCGAGGTTTCAAGACCTAATTGTTCATCGGATCGCGGCTTTTCATTCTTACCCAGTGATTCTGCAGCTTGCTGATCTATCTTTACCATCCAATCAAAAATTCACATAAATAATCCAATTTTGTGTATAATTGATTACAATGCCAGAATTAAACTTCTACATAACAAATCACCTGAATACAAGAAACCAAAAACAACAGAAATCATTCGAGAAAGAGAAAAATATTGGAGATTTACCTGATGGAGGAGAGTTTCAGCGGCTTTGAGCTTGGAAGACAGCCAATGAGCCATGGAACCGTTGGGATTTCGGAATTTAAATTCTTACCGTTGGATCCAATCGCTAAAATGGGTTCTTGATTGTGTTCAATTGCCGGATACTTGAGTGTATTCAGACAGAGGAGGGAGGAAGGGGGGAAAAAGAGTTAATGCTAAGGTCACCGACAGGTAACGGTAATTGAAACGCGATTATTTTATTGGCTGTGATTCTGGAAATGTCACAGGTCATGTTAATTACAGAATAGTTCTCGAAGTTTTCAATTTTGTGGGGGTAGAAGGGTTCTATGGATTGTTCATAAGTTGATTCTAAAAAATATTGACCTTTTTAAGTGAAGGGTAAAATCGTCCAATCCCATTTTACACTTTGAAAATGAAAGATGCCAGTTACATTTTTATGCATACCATTCTAGGAGATGAAAGAAGCTGATAAATGATTAGTGTATTTTATACACTTATTCAGTTTTTAATATAGATATTTCAAAAAAAGAAATTTAATTATTAACAAATTTATTTTATATTCAACTTAATAGGTTAAACACAAATAAGAGAAAAATAGCGAAAAACGACGAAAAATAGTAAAATTCAAAGTTCAAGGACCTAATTGCAACTTTTCAATAGTTATTTCGGATCACAAAATGAAGACTAAAGACTGTAGGTTCAATTAGATGCAATTAGAAGCTAAAAGACTGAATTGCAAGAGAAAATGACTTAAAAGACTCAAGAATTGAATTCGACGACCAAATTGCACATCTGCAAAAATTATAACCCAGCTTTTGGAGAATTTTTACAAAGAACAAACGCCTAGGTGCACCGAAATCGGGTGCTTAAGTGTTGAGTCCATGGTGCCTACGCGCCAATGAATCCCGTTTTCGATAGAATTCGTCTCCAATTGAAGTTTTGTTGTGATTTTCATCCAATTTTCAAACCCTATAAATACACAACAGCCTCATACATTAAAAGAAACCTCTCATACTACAGAACTCATCTATTATCATCATTAAAGAGAGACCAATCCATTGTTCTAGAGAGATAACTAAGGGCAATTGCAAGAATTATCATCCATTGGAGTTTTGACCTTGATTTTTGGGCAACAAGAAGAAGAATTAAGGAAATCGATCAAGAAACAATTGGAGAAATTCATCAACATCAAGATTCGTCCTCTTCTATTTCATCAACCTAAGAATCTGGTTATCCAATTAATTATGATTTCTTGTGATTTTGTAATGCTATGCTAGAGTTTTAATAATTACTAAGATATTGATGAACCCTTATTATGAAGTTTTAACATAATTTATAATTTGACGTCCAATACATATTTATTTTTGGATGATTATTATAGAATTTAACAAATTTTCAATTACTTGATCACCAATTGGATCGATTATTATAGCTCGGGCTGATGTTTAATGTTGGGTCGTCCCTGGTCCCACACTTTTATTTTATAGTACTTAGTTTTCAATAGTCCAAAAAATCGGAAGAAATCGTCATATTCATATCCAGTAAACGATATGAAAATTAAATACCATGATACTTTGTTTAGTAGTAGTTATATGCTTAGTCCGTCCTTTATAAAAACCAAAAAATAAGATAAAAACGATTATTCAATATGATCAACAATGACTAGTTTGTGTAGAAGCAAATATTTAACCAATGCATGTAATTTCTTTTGTCCCCTGCAGTATTGAATCAGCCCTTTTATCATTCATTTTCTTCATCTCTTAAGTCTTTTTTTCATTGTTTATTTCATTAATTCTGCCTACCATTTGATGAAATGCCTCTTCCACATTCAAATTCTCTTTAGCAGATACTTCCATAAAGGATATTTCTTCTAATTGTGCTAGACTTTGCCCATCTTCTACATTGACTTCTCTTGAATTACTCAAATCAGACTTGTTGCCAACTAGAATAATAATCATGTCTGAGCTTCCAAACTCCCCTCTTCATATAGCCATTTTCCAGATTCTCGAACGCCGCCCTCCTCATTATGTCGTAGACGAGCAAAGCGCATGACGCTCCTCAGTAGTAGGGACTCGTGATGGCCCTAAATCTGCACAAAAGATTGTTTCTCATGTCAACAAGATTGCCGAAGCTTTCCTTGGGCCAGAATGAAATGAATGAAGCCTTTTAATGCAAGTTTGTTACACAATACTTGAAAGATAATACAATGACAACTTATTCACTACCCCAAAAACAGTTTACATGTATGGAGAAGTGAAAAAAATGTATGGACACGGTTGACCCCAAAAAATGTTGCCAACAGATGCCGGACCCACACGTGTATATATCAGCCAAATCCAACACGTTAATGCCGATCAACGGTCAAGATGGCTCCAGAAAATGATCGTGGAAGGGGCTCAACGACACGAGACACTTTCGTTCAGACTCCGACAATAAACTCTAAACGCGATTGTATAATAACCCAATCGACCAAACATAAGAAAAAATGTCTTAAGGAAATAATATGGTTCTTTTAATATTCAGAGTTTCATCTCTCTTTATCTGTTACATGGTGGGGTGGGGGGGGGGTATAGCATTACAAATTAAATGGTGACATTTGGATCAATTTACATGTGGCTTCATCCAGTCAATCAAGACATCAAATCCTAGCCATCAAACTGACTACTAGCCTATCAAAGTATTAAATGTTTTTACATTGACAAGACAGGATATAAGTACTTTTTTCAGTCACATCAAGATCCTCAGAGCCTCAGAAGGCAAGGCCTCAGCCTCGGCAATAATGTTGACCTCCGAGCCGGAAGCTTGTAACTTCTAGGGTCGTAATGTCACGTGGTAGTTCTTCATATTTGGGTCATAACAAACACGATACCTCATTCTTTGTCTAGATGTATTGGGTAGTTTCTTTGTAGATTCCTCTACGAAGCTTTTTTAGATCCATCTCCAAGTATTCGTTGATCATGAACATGATTTCCTCTAATTCAGTAGAGATTAAGATTCAATTAAAATTGAAAATATGACCGTTATTGGGTCTCACTCGTCTAATAAAAGTAAAAAATAACAGCTAATTTTTCAATTTTAATCCGATTTTAATCTCTACCGAACACGCCTCTAGTATACGAAAAACCAAACTNTATAATCGTTATTGGGTCTCACCCGTATAATAAAAGTCAACAATAACGGCTAATTTTTCAATTTTAATCTCTACTGAACGAGCTCTCTATGAAACTTCTCTAGAATACTCTTTTCTTAAATATATCATTCGAAGAAAATTCAGATTTTCCTCTTATCAGCTTTACCATGTGACAATGTTGATGATGACATTATGGTTGTTCACAAATGTTGTTAGTGTTATATTATAGAACAATGCTATTTGTACAACTTTCTTTACAATTTCACACTTTACAGTCATCATATTCATCTATTTTAAAAACTATTTTTTAAATCAACGATATAGATAGTTGTCAAGCTAGTTGTACAATTAGATTAATCCTATATTATAAACAAAGTAAGAAAGCGGACTTTACATTTTGTTAATTACATTCCTAGTAACAAGTGCGTCTCTATCTATCATGAAGGTCCAATGAAACTGTTCCACGTTGCAATGAACTAATTGTCTGATTGGGTGTCCCTTGGCTTCTTGTCACAAAACAGCGAAACTATAAGTGGTTAATGCCATGTCAATTTTATCATAGTAACAACTAGCTCAAGAACAAAGCACATGTTTGACAACCATCAAAATAAATTTTTTTGAAAAAAAATAAATTTTTGAATAGTGATTTCTTTAAAAATACGTGATTGAGAAGTAGAAAAAAATAATTTAATTTACGTATAAAATATTTTATTGTTAGAATGTGTGGTTGAAAATGAATTTGAGGATAAAAACTAAAAAGAGTTCTAATTTAACGATGGTCAATTAGGGACGGTAAGAAATGCATTATAATTCCATACTCCCTTCGAAAAAATGTGGTTCGACTTTGATCGGATTTGTTCTTTGATATAAAAAGATCGAATAAAATTTAAGTCAAAATTCACAAGTTATTATAAAAACATATTTCATGAATCCGCAACTTTTCAACCACATGTTCCATTATTAAAATTTGCTAAAATTCTGATTTTTATCTAAACCAAAAAAAAGAGCATGGAAATTACTAAAACACCACCAAACAAGCACCAAAAAATTTTGCCAACCTCGAGCCGGTTTTGCTGCATCCAGCTCCACTTTCACGCACCGCATCCGAATCCGAATCCAAGTAGAAAAAGTGGAATGTAAAGGCACTTTCCTATAAAACAATTTTTTTTTTTTTTATCAAAATAACAAAATTTCAAGAAATGTTTAACAGAACAATTAGTGTTGATTATTGGCTACAACATATTCATTCCTCTCTGAGTATCATAATCTGAAAAGTCTCCATTAGCCGGACCAAATGGTGGTGCATTATAACCGTATACATCGAAAACCCTATCATCCGAACCGATATACCCACCTTCTCTTCCTTTAAAAGTTTGTATTGGTGAAGTCCACGGACCTGGAGTCGAGACATTAGGGATCGAGGCCTCTTGATTTAGATTTGGTGGGTTATGATTCTGTGGGGAATTTCCGCTAGTCTTTTTGTTGCTGGAATTTGCTGTTGTCAGGGTTATAGATGCCGACTGCTGTTGTTGCATTTGCAGCTGGTTCTTCATTGGTGACTTTGGACGGAGTGCTTCTATTTCGGGAGTAGTAAGGACAAGGTGTGGTGCCTCTGGTGGTGGATTTCTTCCTCCCCCTCCCTGCCAAATTTTTCCTTCCTTATCCATGAAACTCCTAATATATGCCTGAAAATTCCCAAGTTACGTGTTAGCATGTCTAGCTAAGCTTAACTAAAAAATAAATAAATAAATAAAATCAGTGAAAGTTTAAGAAAGCCAGCAAAACACGCAAATCCCTTGAACATTGAACGGCTAGTCCTATGGGGCACAGTAATTATATGAGATTCAAATGGATCCTGCTAATGTCGTGCATGCCATTTACAATTGCAACAGTAAGTGCATGTTACTGGACTATAGAATTTCTTCTTTAACACTATATAGTGCTATCCAATCTCCAAACCAAACATGACAGTAGTGGCTTAAACAGTGATACAAAGCCTGCTTCCAGGTAATTCTGAGACGAAATATTTTTTTAAACTGATTTCTCTTGGAATCAAACGTCGAACCAAAGAGGTAATTTGCTAAGAAACATTTGAGGAGCCTCGTGCTTCTCCTGCTCCCCTTTACTCTCTTCCAACAGAGAATAAATAATAAAGGCCTTTCCTATTTCACTAACCAATTTATCATAAACAATTTCATGCGCAAAGCTAGAAATTATATGTTCTTGGAATGGACATCAGCTTTACAACAATGGCTAAAAATTTGATTTTTAGTAGATATTGATAAAAATTGATGAAATGTATGAATGAGAAGTTGATAAAAGTTGTGGGTCCCATCACGTGAGGTTGAAAATAAATCTGAGGAAAAATGAGTTTTCAAAAATTGGGGGTCAAACAAGGGCTAAGCTTCTACTATTAAGCAATTCTGAAAATCTCATTCATATTGGTATGACACCAAATACCCTCTAGAAGATCAACCACTTTTAAATGTTGATAAAATTTTATTTCACAGAAGTTCGTCAAAAAATTTGTGCAGATTGGATAGCACATATCTTTCTTACTAGGATAGCACACAACTATTCTTACTTTTCCATCGTCTTTTTCCATTTCAAGAAGCCAAAAGCTGAAAAATTACCAATATTGAACAGATAGGCAAGTTTACCTCAGAATTAAAATTCGAGGAAGATAATCCTTTACCGACTGTCAACCAGCCAGAACGAATGTTATGATCTTCACCGAAAAGCTCAAGCCTTCTCCGTCCAAGAGCAAAATGTTCAATTATCCGATACATATCTTCAGGCTTTGCAGTTGATCCTGCAAATATAATTGGGGTGAAGTTTATAATACCAGTCAGAACCAACAGAAAATGCATATCAAGAGAGGACATATCTCTGCAGTGCGGTGAAATTATGACCCAGATTAGCCAACAAGAACGTAAGAATAATACTTTTTTAAGTGTTTGGATTACATAGTAAACATTCAGTTTGATGAACTGCTCGTAACTACTTACCTAAGGGTATTCACTTTTACTTTTCCTAAGAAAACAAATTCTTTGCCATCACATATCAAATCTAGTTTCAAGTAATTACAAATAAAAACCTTTATTCATACTTTAAGATACGAACTGGCAAAACTAAAAAATAAAATAAAATAAAATTGCACAGGGCCAGTTTGAAGCTTGCTAGAATCTTAGCTTAGAATCAAACACAGGTGTGCAACACTTTAAATTGTTTACTCTCAATAACAATTGATGGCACGATTAAATTTAAAGATGTGTTGTCCCATGGAAGAACAGAAGTAAAAAGGACAAAACAAAAAACAGCAGTAAAAATAAAGGACTTAAGATTAAATCGGTAAAACTACAAATCTTTGCAGATCTAGTTTAATGCTTGCTTGAATCTATTAAACACAAAGGCGGCGTGTATAAAACATTTTCAAAGCATAAGAATATGAATCCTCATTGTTGGCAAATTTAATTTAAATTCCAGTTGAAGAATAGAATAGTATACTAACAAAGAAATAAGATTGGGAGAGAGAGAGAGAGAGAGAGGGAGATATGTTTCCTTTCAAAGAAGAGCCTGCATGTTGGACATAAAGAGAGAGAGGAATAAAGACAACGAGTCTTATCATGGTAAACAGATATGAAGAAAATAAAAATGTTAAACATTGTTTTATCCATTTCCGTCATATAAAAAGAAAAAAAGCACACCAAAAAAAAAAAAAAAATCTTGGGAGAGTAGTAATGACATTTCAAAATCAATTGCAATAACTTTAGAGCAAACCACGTTCCCAGATAAAGCTACTAATTGGTTAATAATAAGAAAGCTGACCAGAGGAAGGTAAATTTTACAGATGAAGAAAAGAACTAGGAAAGGGAAAACCAAGAATAGACAAAGATACACGACAAACACGTAATGTAGGGAATACTTGGCAAGTTAAAATTTCAGTCTAGTATTTCAAGATTGGAAAATAAATGATTGAAGCAGATTTGAATTTACACACAAGTTCAAAGATAAAAATTCATAGTAAGGAGGGACTACCTAGTACTTATTAACAACAGTAAAATCCAAGGTTGCACTTGTATTACAAGGCTCCTCACCAATTATTCCATCAGTTAAGGATGGACTACCTAGTAATTACTAACAACAGTAAAAATCCAAGGTTACACTTACCATAAGGAGGCTCCTCAGCAATTATTACATCAGTGTCAATGTTGGCATGGATTATGTGACCATCAGTACTGCGACGTACAGTTCCTTTTATTCCCATCAAGCAGTGTTCCTTCATAATGATGACAAGGCAGCTATCAGGACATAGAATATACCAACATAGATACATTCACATACACCCAAATATAAAAATAAAATAGAAACACAGCAGCTTGAACGTCAAAATGAATAGCATGATTTATAGCAGACAAAACTTCTTACAAGCTCGTTAAATTGATGCAGCATAAGTTATTAACTCTACTAATTGATAAAATCATTAGACACTGACATAGTTAAACGTCCCAGATTTAATATTTCAAACACTCTACTTTTTCAAGATATTACCTGTATTACTTTTATTCAGTAAATTTGAGTAATGATTTGGAAGTTGCCCAAAATACTGATTTGAAAGCAAAAGCAATGATACATTTTAGGTTTTTTGAGAAAGCGTTCATTATTCTTTACTTTAGTTTGATAGATACTAAGATCTTCATTCAAATTAAGTTAAGAGCAACGCATAAAATTACATGATTACAATAATATTTACTTTATATGTCTCCGAAATAGAGAACAAACTAATGATTAATTAAATGTTAATCTTTATTACTAGCTCAAGGACTTAAATATAGGTTAGATAATATGTGAAGCTCTTTATCACTACATAGGCATTAAAAATAGGTCATAAGAAATTAAAAGCAGCCTTTATGTATATTGAATAAAATGAATTCTATCAATAAGGACTTTCATCCTAAATACCTAAGTAATAACTGACATCTAATTTAGATTTTTCTGGTCATAATGTTATTAACACTATTTCCATCCAAAAGTTGTATATTCTTATTTGGATTCATAAATCTTTCAGCTCATATAAGAAAATAATTGGTTTGGAATTTTAGAAATGGTATCTCCACTTGTTATACTTAAGCATTATGAGAGAGTGGACTAGAATTTGTAACCTTTGAGCGCTGAATTAGAGTATGAGAATCGTGACGCAATCCAGGAGTTGCATTTGTTTTATTTGTCTTCACCCAACATATATCTTCACATCTGCGAAATCCCCACTGGATAAAACAGGTAATGACGGTTACAAATGAAAAAAATTCAAATAATACAGAGATTTAAATCACAGAAACCAAAGGGAAGTAAAGAGACAAAAAAGAGGGGCAATGATTATCGACAAAAAGAAAATAACATAAATGTGACCAGTTCTCTTGGAGATCTCATTCTTTACCTTCTTTAGACATTGTCTGCCTTGCTCTAGCCCAACACCATCACCAACCCAAAGGAAGATGAAAGATGGAGTGTCTGCAATTGCCTATAGATAGAAAAAATGATGAATCAAATGTATACAGGGTAAGAAAGGAAAAAAATTATAATAACCAATGAATGCCCAAGGATGTGGCCCTGGGGGTGCATAATTTAACTGAAACGGGAAATAATGAAATGGAATACGATTCCAAGTGATACATTAAATTGATGTCAAGAATAGCAACATGGATAACAACGAAATCATTTTTTATGAAAAGAGATAAAAAATAAAGAACCATCGGAGCATCAGAAATACATGCAATACCAACCTCAATCTTGAGATTCATTATTTCTTCAAACGTCCAGTACTCCATGTGATCGGTCACACCAGGAGCTCGGTGAACATATTCCTCCCAAGGTGGGTCAATGAGTATGACATCAAACTTGGTCGCAAAGAATTCCGGAGAAAGCACCTGATCCCGCAGATCACACTTATAATACATAGGAGGAGAAGAAGATTTTGCAACAATTTCGTCCTTTTTCTGTATAAGCTCCCGAAGCTTTGGATAGTCCTCCACGACACTTGTGAGCTCTAGTTCCCTTATAAAATTTTGGGGACGCATACCAGTGTCGACAAAATTTTGAGAGTAATCGTTCTGCTCTCCTCTAGAAGGAGCTTTGCCATGAGGTCCATTAGATCTAGAAGGAACCCAGCCCCCAAGGGCTTTGTCTTGAGGTTGCCCACGGACTGCTGGAGCATTAGCATTAAAATTTAGGCCAGACATGTTAGGAATTGACCCCCTTCCAGGTCCTGATGAATTGAAAAACAAAGCAGGATTTGGTGGATTTCCGATATTATGGGGAAATCTAGGTCCCGATGGCCCAGGAGGCACAGGTGGGAGACCAGGTGGAACTGCAAGCATATTCATCTCCACACCTCGAGCACCAGGCCAAACAACAGGAGGTTGAAATGGTGGAATAAATACTCCTGGAGAAATTGGAGGAACTGGAGCAGGGGGCATGTTTGGATTTAGAGATTGCATAGGTCCGGGAAGTGGCATTCCAAGTGGTCCAAATGGTGATGGTGATCCAATCAAGGGTATTGGAATACCAGCCTGTTGATTGTCTCTCCCTGGAGGCCTACCCCTTCCCCCTCTCCCTACTCTACTTCCCCTGACACCTTGAAAAGCACCTCTACTGAAAGAACCAGGCTCCGGATTTCCAAGTGGGAGTTGTGACCCACTGCTAGAACTTTGGCCAGCAGCACCATGATTCGACCCAACATCTCTCTGGAGTCTAGAATTTTCTGCCTGATAATCAGAGTCGTCTCTCCATGAATCTGGCATTGTAAGGCCACCATCCATGAATTTTTCTTTTGAGACTTCACCAGAGGATCCAGATGCAGGTGTGTTTCTTGACCTTTCCGATCTTGAATGACCAAACTCTTCATCACGTGGGGCCGATTTAATGTCAGATTGCAGAACAACCTCACTGCTTCTTGCAAAAATCGATCCAGACTCCTCCCTTCCATAATCAAACGACTTGGTCTGGATCTCAATCACATCATAGTTATCATTTGATATCCCATACTTTGACGAGGTTTTCACAGCTTCAGTCCTGCTTCCATCTTTTCTACCACCAATGCGGCCATGAGGCCTTTCACCATCAATCCTCTCACGTCCACGCCTTGAAAATTCCCAATCTCTTCCCAGATTATAGGCTACTTCCCCATCTCTTGCTTCCTTGTCTTGCCTTCTTTTCCAGTTATCTTTAATGTTTTCCCTATCCCTACTTTTGTCACCCCAACTTTCATCTCTTTCTTTTGATCTATCATCCCACGAGCTATCTTTACCATGTTCTTTCCTCCTGAAACTAGCACTTCTTTCATAATCCATGTCTAAATTGTCTGATTCATAATGACGCCTTCCACTCCTCTCAGGTGTCCTGGACACATTGGAACTCTCAATCTCTCTCCTACTTTTGTCTCTACCATCTTCATCTGCATTGAAAGACATCTCATGGCTGTCAACATCTCGACTAATTGAGTTTCTTGGCTGTCTATTCTCCTCAAATCTCTCTTTAGTTGATATATTTTCATGTGCAGCACATATCTCAATGTCCTCCAAAGCTTCAGACTTTTCCCTCTTAGACTTTTCTGAGTCAGCTCTTCTCTCCTCTCTGTCCTGAGCCTTAATACCTTTATCATCAATTGAGACCAAATCCATGCTTTTGCTATTGCCTGGCTCAATTTTCAGAGAGTCACTTCTATCTCTGGAACTCTCCAGCTTAGGATCGGAAGACGGATCGGAAGACTTACCAACCGCATCAGACTCATCCCATCTTCTCTGAGAGTTTCTTCCATGCTCAGCAGACTCATGTCCCTTTTCTCTGCCACTATCCCTTCTATCTGAATGTCTAGAATCTCTTTGAACCTTTTCAACAATAAAATCATGCTCTGAGTACTTTGAATTTGGTTTCTTTCTGTCCCTTTCATCAGCTCTACTATGTCCTCTACTCTCAGATTTGTCCCCACTCTCATGTTTATTCTCTGCTTCTCCATCTTCATACCAACTGCTCATTTTTTCCAATGCATTTACTTCTATTTTTTTTTTCATCTGCTTAGAGCGCTCCTTTCTAGCTTCATAGTCATCCTGATCGCTGTCAGCTCTGCTCGAACCAGCCACTCTCTTTCGACTCTCATGTCTGTCAGCCGCACTTCTTTTTCTAGCACTGCCATCCAAAACATCAGCGTCTTCTCCAATTCCAGGTTTCCTTGACTTGTTTGACCGGCGTTTTCTCTTATCATCACCATCCCACTCATCATCCTCCCTGACACTATCAATGTTCACCTCTACATCCTCATTTACATCCTGTCTCGCAGATCTCCTTGTGCGTTCAGGTGAACCCATTACCAAAACAGACCCTCAAAAAGTCGATCTCTTAGCTTTATAAGCAAAAAGTTCGATTTAATCACAAATAATCAGCAGACAAGAAGCATCCTAAGAATCATAAAAAAGGAATTAGGATCAGAAATCATAATCAATGTACTTTACACATTGACGGCACATATATAACTAAAGAAATTGACATCTGGGAAAAGTGAGACCTACAGACTTAAACAATGAAGTCAACATAATAATTTTTTACAGATACTAGAAATTTATATGCACATTTAAAGTTCGAAAATCGAGTTCAATAGTGTCTTTTATGGACCAGGAGTAGTCAATTTCAGAGAGAGAACAAAAAATGTAATCCAACAACTAGACAATTACAGAGAACAAAGCATCTTTTACGTTGTACCTCTTTTCTCTATTTCACGGTAACAAGCTCTAAGTGATATTTATTTTATTTTTTAAATCCTGAGACGCACCAATTTAAAGTACATCTCAGTAAAGAAATTATATGAACTCCAGATATCTAATGCCAAATTAAACCATTTTTCATCCTAGCGCAAGTAATAACTAACCCAGTTTTAAAATTCAAAGCTTGATCAAAATACGTATCCATAATTAACTTAAATTAAGTAATAAAATTCACTTAGAAATATCAGATTCGGATTGCCAATATAGGGCGTTGGTGAAAAAATGAAGGCAAAATGAGACCGACAGTATACGACAACAAAAAGATAAAACAAATAAAAAAAAATATATAAGTAATGCCCATTTCCAATTCATTCACATTAATTCACTTAACTTCAAGTAAAAAGAGAGAACGAATATAAAAACAAAATACATAAATTGTGCTCCACCTTTTATTGAGAGAGAAGTCTCACTAGAAGTGGTGGCGCTGTTACGGTGGTAAACGGCGTCGGCGGAGGAGAAGGAGAAATACCCAGATGAAGGAGGCGACAGGGAAAGGCGAGAGGGGAGAGAAATCGGGTTAATATTGCTTTGAACACGAGTCATTTAGGTTCGTTACCGGGGCATTATCGGGTTTATAGGAGAGAATGAGGAAACTGGAAAGGGTAACTATTACCGCTACAAATTTTAATTATTCCACCACGTTATAATCACACCACAATTAAAATATATTTTAAATAAATACACAATAATAAATTTACAATTATAATCCTAATTTAATAAAAATAAAAAATAATAAAATATTGTGGTGTACTTATCACCAATATTAATTGAGCAATCGCTGAAAGAATTTGATTTTCGTTCAACTGAAAATGGACAGCTCTTTAAAATCGACGGCGTTAATCTCAATTTTTCTATTGTTTTTCTGCAATGTGATCCCGTCAATTGTGTTCGGTTCCTCGTCTACCGCTACCACAATGCACACGAACAATTGGGCTGTTCTTGTCTGCACTTCTCGCGTTTGATATAGTACTCTCTCAATTCATCCTTTTGTGTGTAGTTTATTCAAGTTAGTTCCTTTTCGCCTTTGTTCCCTATAAATTATTACAGCAAATTAATGACTGATGTCTAACGATATGTACAAGAAAAAGGCATTTTATAGCAGTTTGGATACGCCAGGATTTCATTTCAAGTATTTGATATTAACAGTCTGTTTGATAACAATTAAAATCCAATTAAAATTGAAAATATGACCGTTATTGAGTCTCACTCGTCTAATAAAAGTCAATCATAACGGGTAGTTTTTCAATTTTAATCCGATTTTAATCTCTACCAAACAGGCTCTAATTATACATTTTTGATATTTTGTAGAAAATAAGTAAAGTTCTAGTTGGAAATATGGTTTCAATTTTTCCTAGAATCAAGAAGTGGGATCAGTTCCTTTTTCTTTTTCATTTTTT